>PVKC010016792.1:0-20532 GCA_004027635.1 Crocidura indochinensis
GGAGAGAAGGGAGAGAAGTTTATTACAGAATTAGATTTTGTCATACCTTCATCATGACTTCATCAAAGCCTGCAGTGAAGAGGAAGATTGATGATGAGCACAGACAATTTCAGGAAAGTGGAGATGCAGTATTTCTTTGTTGAGCATAGGGGCATCCCCACATGTCTTATTTGCTCAGAGAAAGTTGCAGTGCACAAGGAATACAAATTGAAACGCCATTATTCAACTAAACATGCTGAGGAATGTGCAAAATATCAAGGAAATGGGTTGCCAGTCTTAAAGCATGTCTAATATGGCAACAAGATTACTTCAAGTAAGCAACTAAAGTGAATTTTGCATCAGTCGAAGCTAGTTACATGATTAGTGAGATGATTGCTAAGTCAGGAAAACCATTCACAGAAAAAGAATTTGTTGAAAAATGCATGTTACAGGCTGCAAGTATTATCTGTCCAGAAAAGAAAGGTCAGTTTAGCAAAGTCAGCCTTTCTGCCAATACTGTGGCAGAGCACATTTCTGACATGTCAAGTGACATTTATCATCAACTGTGTGAGAAAGTCAAATGTTTTGATGCACACTCAGTTGCTCTTGATGAGGGCACAGATATATCAGGCACTGCACAGCTCACAATTTATGTCTGTGGTGTTGATTGCAATTTTGAATTGACAGAGGAGCTGCTCACAATAATTCCAATGCATGGCCAGACCACTGCTAATGAGATATTTTGGCATCTGTGTGATGCCATTGAGAATGCAGGTTTGCCATGGAAGAGGTTTGTTGGAATAATAACCGATGGAGAGCCATTGATGACAGGGAGGAAAAATGGAGTGGTGGCACTTGTTCAAAAAAACTTGAAGAGGAGGGTGTAGAGAAGGCCATTGCTATTCACTATATTATCCATCAGCAGGCCCATTGCAGTAAATGCCTGCCATGCGACAATGTGATGTCTGTTGTTGTGAAATGCATCAAACAACTCAGATACTGGGGCTTAAAGCACAGGAGGTTCCATGCTTTTTTAGAGGAAATGCAGTCAGATTATGGAGATGTGCTCTGTTTCACCGAGGTACATTGGCTCAGCAGGGGAAATGTCCTGAAAAGATTTTTTGAGTTAAGAGAAGAAGTGAAAGTCTTCATGGAGAATGATGGAAGTGCTGTCTCTGAATTGAGTGATCACAAATGTCTCGTGGAGTTAGCTTTTCTTGTTGACATCACACATAAGCTGAATGTACTCAACAAGATGTTACAAGGCCCGGGGCAACTTATCAGTGCTACCTATGACAATGTGAGGGCATTCTCCACAAAACTTATGTTACGGAAATCACAGCTCTCTCAGACAAACCTTTGCCATTTCCCAGCATGAAAGAAACTTGTGGATGCAGGCATACCATTCAGTGGTGAGAAATATGTTGATGCTATTTTTAAGCTAGAGAAGAAATTTGATCACAGATATGCACACTTCAAAAAGCACAGAGCCACTTTCCAAATTTTTGTGGACCCCTTTTCCTTTGATGTGAAAGATGCCCCTCCTGTGTTTCAAATGGATCTCAGTGACCTGCAACGCAACTCTGATCTTAAAGCCAAGTTCAGGGAGATTAGTGGAAAAGCAGACATGCATGGGCAATTTTTGAGAGAATTGCCCCCCAGCTTCCCTGATCTGTCCCTAATGGGAAAATGTTCAATGTTCAAGGGCATCATGTGCCTTTTTGGGAGCACATATTTTGTGAAAGTTATTTCCACATTGAACTTCAATAAGTCAAAGTACAGGTCTAGACTTAATGATGAACATCTTCAAACCATACTGAGAGTCTCAATTACTTCCTCTCTAAAGCCAAATGTGGTTCAGCTTTTTGAGAAAAAGCTCTGTCAAGTCTCTGGCAACAAGGAATAGGCAAAAGATGCCATGTTCAGAAGAACAGTTCATGATCTTCACTCAATGTTCTATTCATGTTCAGAAGAAATAATTAAAACTGTTAATAATGACATTTGAGGACTTTTTTGTGTGAAATCCCTTATGCGGCCTCACCCTGACTTTGCCTCCTGTGGCCCCCAGGTAAATTGAGTTTGAGACCCCTGGTCTAAGAACAGATTGTCCTACTTCACCGCCTAACGATAAGATGAAATCAGAAGACATGTCATCCTTTGATCTGTGCAAAAGCCAATATTGCTAACTTCAGAAGACTGACTGTGACAACTATGACTAGGCAGAACCTATACTGGAACCAATAAAAAAGAACATAGTCTAGGCCTTGGCCTATGACCTGTAGAACAACCAAGACCTCGAATTCCAGAGGCCTGACTGAAACAACTGCAACTGAGCAGAATTTCTGGAAACATAATGAAAGACTCTATCCTAGACTTTGCCCTAAGATTGGTGCAATAACCAAGACCACCAACTACAGAAGACTGATCAAAACAACAGTCATGGAACAGAATTTCTAAAACCATAATGAAAGACTCCATTCTAGGCTCCATCCTATAAACTGTGCAAATACCAAGATCTCTAGTTACAGATTTATCATCCATGACTGAGTGGAAGGTTTCTAGACATCACCAAAGGACCTAGGGGAGATAATAAGAACATGTGTGGAGCCTGTAGTTATTCCCATGACAGAATACTTAAAAGGCGAAGAAACCCTGTATCTCTTAGGCCCAAGGGAATTCCCTTTCTAATTTCCCCAATATTTACTGTGCCTATCCAAAAAAAGCACAAATTAATTTTTTGTTATTGTTGTTGCTTGGTGTTTTATGACTTTTTGTGCTTTGTTTTGTTTTTATCTCAAGACCATGGTTATTGTTTGGTTTTTATCTTTATTGCTTTGGTGCTTTTTAGTGTGCAGTTACATGGTATCTAAGCACACATGGTAACTTATTTTTTGTTTGTTTGTTTGCTTTTGGAACATACATAATGTCCTTAACCTCTTATTGCTTAATTATTTTTTATTTTTATATATGAAATATTTATTTAAGCACCATGATTTACAACCATGATTGCAGTTGGGTTTCAGTTATAAACAGAACACCCTCTTCACCAGTGCAATATTCCCACCACCAATGTTTCCTCTCCCTTCTTCCCCACCCTTGCCTATATTCGAGACTGGCATTCTACTTCACTCATGCTTTGAGATTTTTGTGATAGTTGTTAGTGTAGTTATTTCCCTAACTGCAATCACTACTCTTTGTGGTAGCTTATTGTGAGCAGGTCCTCCCGACCCTCATCTCTATTGTCTATGGGCATTATTACAATAATGTCCTTAAGTTTTCTTAAAACCCATAGATGAGTGAGACTATTCTGTGTCTATCTCTCTCCCTCTAACTTTTTTCACTCTGCATAATAGATTCTAGGAACTTGTACACACCATTTATCACAATGTAACAGGCAAAACAAGAGAACAGAAAGTACATTTTTGTGTGTTGTTGTTTTGTGCCACACCCAGTTCTGCTCAGGGGTTACTTTCTAGCTCTTTGCTAGAAATTGCTTTTGGCAGGTTTGGTAGAATTGATGGGTTGCAGGGTATCAATCCTGGGTCTGAACCAGATCGGCTGTGTGTACAGTAAATACCCTACTGCTGTGCTATAACTCCAATACTGCAAAGAATAGATTTGAAGAAGTAATTTGACTGAGAGTATTCTTGAAATATGGGTGATATTTATTGGATTTAATTATCCTTCAGTTTCTGAGTTAACCCCAAAGAAACTTCTCCCAAAATTGTAGATTCTTTTCTGTCTGTTTGTTTGTTTTGGGTTATACCTGGGAACGCTCATGGGTACTCCTGGCTATGTGTTTAGAAATAGCTCCTGGCTTGGGGGACCATATGGGAAACTGGGAGATTGAACTGTGGTCTGTCCTAGTTCAGACATGTACAACGCAAACAGTTACTCTGCACCACTACTCTGGCCCCAGAATTGTAGAGTCTAACTGGTTTCTGTGACATGAATAGAATTTGCACTGGAGTAGTTTTACAGGGTCGTTTTATTATTTGGGGGGGGGGGGTTTGGGCCACACCCCAGTGACGCTCAGGGGTTACTCCTGGCTATGCACTCAAAATTTGCTCCTGGCTTGGGGGACCATATGGGAGCAGGGGATCGAACCATGGTCTGTCCAAGGCTAGCACAGGCGCCTTACCTCCAGCGCCACTGCCTGGCCCCCTACAGGGTCGTTTTAAAATGGGAGAGAAATATTAATGAGAGAATAATTTACTTCTCTGTTGATTTTTGTTTTTATTGAGGAAAAATTCACAAAACCGAAAATAAGTGCTTTTTATCATTACAAGTTACTGATATTTAACACATCATCTCAATCAATCGTTCCCAATATCATCTTTATCAAGCTCAACATCAGTTTGGCTATTTGGGATGGAGGCAAACCTAAAGCCTTTGCTCTGGGTTTTACTAGTGAAATGTTTAGGTGGCAAAGCTACTGTTCTGGCTTTTTAAACTTGTGGTTCTGTTTCAACGGAATGTCATTTGCTTAGGTTTTGGTTGAAGGACCATGATCTCTCTTCATGTCAATTGCATTATTGATAGCTTTTATTGATTTTTTAAAAATTTGTGTGTATCATGAGAATAAAAGGATTTGGGATGAATTCTCTATCCTCACAATAAATTTGCTGAGGCATGGAATGATTTAGTCTTGCTTTGAAGGTATCTGAAGCAATTTCTAATAATTTTGAAAGGTCGGTGAGCACAAATATTAGGAAAGCATTTCTTGTGACAAATAAGCAAGTGAGAAGTCCTGAGGTTGTTGTTCTGCCGTCCCCCTACTGGCGCTAGGCAATTGAGTCTCTAGATGTTTCTCTTGGGGATATTGGTTTACAAAGCGAAACTAATGATATTGAAATGGCCCAGTCAGAAGACAGATCTGTAAGATTCTCATCCACCCACCCTCCACCTTACCCTTTTATAGTGAGTGAAACGAACTCCACTCTCAAACAAGGGATAGTTCTTAAAGAAATTAGTATCAGAAACAAATTCTCCCCATCAGGAAAATAATGAAATTCAAACTATGTAGGTTTGTATTTGAATTGCCTCAGTAGTTTAAAGAAGCGTGCTTGGAGTATGGTCCACTTTCTCTGTTTCGTATCGAATACCTTGGTACCTGGAGTTATAATAGGTGTTGTAGCCAACAGGTCTGTAACACTGTAGCAAAAAACCTGTTTGAGTTCTTCACAATATTTACAATGGAAGATGTGGTTTGATAGAATTATAAGAACAAAATTAATTATCAAGGTCACTCTGGAAGGAGGATTGAAAGATTCACATTATCTTATGAAATTCTGATAGGGGAAGGACAGTACGCAGGCAGAGAAGATTACCCTGTGCTGTTTTAAAGTTTCCCAGGATTTTTCTTTGATGGCTTGAGAGACGATTGACTCAGATACTGAGTTCAAGGGTAGCTATATAAAGATTATTCAGCAAGCTAAGAAGATATATGCAGAATTTGTGAGGAAATTGACAGAGGTAATTCAAAGGAAGGTAAAAATATGAAAATTAAAAATCTTTTGACCATGTTAATGAATAATGAACATTATGCCCAATTAGGATCATGGGATTTCTATTTGCTTTTAGAAAATCTGGGATTACAATTAACTTCTTTCACCCATCACTGCTGTACTCTAACAACATATACTATTCAGAAACAAACTTCAGAAGATCAGATGAATGGATTTCACCCAAAGAAACCACCTGATTTTTGCCTGAGGTGTAAGGTATATAATTGGGAAGTGACTGTCATTCAGTATCTAATAGTGCCCCCAGAAACCAAGGGAGAGGTCCAAAGTCTATATTATGAGGTCAGGTCATATTCTTTAAGTATACCAATATGAGACATTTATAAAAACAATTCAAAACCTCTTTTTGTACCATTCATGAACCCGCCCACTCCAGACCAAGACTTAATCAGCTTGCCTAGGGAAACAGGGTCAGGACCAATCCCTGGTCCCTCAAAATCAGGGAACCTTTTCAACAATAGTTTATTTTCCGATTCCAGACCAAGAGAACTCTGCAGTTTAATCTCATTAAAGCCTGCAATTTCAGAAGACTGAAGTTTAGGTATTCCCTGACATAGGAGTTGATCCTACTTTCATCTCAATACCCATGTAAGATTAGGTCTGACATAACAGGACCAATCCCTCAAGGGACCATGAGAATAATTTTAATAATAATTTGTTTAATGCTCAAAGGAATAGTAATTCGCCTGGAGTTATGGATTATGACCACTTAGAAAAAATAATAGTCCTTGTTTCAGTAGCCATATCTGGACTTTTAAGAAAGATAAAAATATAGCTCAAATTTTATTACTCCCTTTTGTTATGCCTGGAAAGCTAGGGAAGGAGACCAGACATACTAACCCTGAGGTTTCTGTATTTATAACCTTCACTGCTATGATTAAAGAGGAAAATCCAGTGTTTAATCTTGAAATTCAGGGCAGAAAATATAAAGGTATGCTTGATTCAGGGGCAGAAGTGTCTGTGGTATCTTTAAGAGATTGGCCCTAAAATTCGGTTTTCTAAGAAATTAAAAAGAGTTTAGAAGAAACAGGAAGGGCCTTGTCTCCAAATTCTGTTTAACATATCACTAAGAAAATCAACAGGAGATATTCATGCCTTACAAAGCCTGGTTTCTTTGAAACCATGGGGACATGATTTGTTTGTACAATGCAGAGCAGAGTATTATATCCCTCACCAAAACACCTCCCAGTATTTTAATTAAGAGATTTAGCCTTATACTGGGGTCACTGAGTTAAAGTGCATAGAACCCATTCCCATTAAATGGAAATCTGATGTTCCAAACAGGATTCTCCAGTGGTCCATCCACAGTACAAAATTAGAGGTGGTTAGAAACGTAGAAGAGTTGAGACTGCGATACATTAAAACCTTTTATTCTCATTAGAATACTACATTATTCATTATTAATAAGCCATCAGGTAGCTGGATACTTTTAACTGATTTAAGATCTGTAAATTCTCAGATGTTTTTTATGGGCAAGATGCAGAATGGCTTAACTTCACCAGTAGCCATTCCAAGAGATTGGCCTTTGATAGTAATTGATTTAAAACACTGGTTTTTAAATAATATTTATATATATCCAAAAGATAAAAAAATTTGTTTTTCAGTCACCTTAATAACAGGGCCCCTATGCACTGATTTCAATGAAGAGTTTTTCCTCAGGGCATGGCAAATTCACCCACCATGTGTCAATATTTTATTGGTTTTATGTCCAGCTGGTATATTCGGTGAATTACATGGATATCATGTAATATCAGAAGAAATTATAATTTGCATGAATTTGTTAATTGGTGCTGATTTAACAATAGCCACAGAGAAATCCAGACATTACCTCCATTTCAATACTCGGGCTTTGTATTAAAGCATATTTGAGTGTGCTCTCAAAAGATTTATATTTATTGGAAAATATAAGAACTTCTAATTACTTTCAAAATCTATTAGGTGATACAAATTAGATTCATACCTTCCTTGAGATTCCAAACTCAGAACTCATCAACTTATTTAGTACTTTAGAAGGAAATCTGTATTTAAATAGTCCAGGTGTTTAACACAAAATGTCCTACAGTAATTAGATTTTTTCATGGTCTGGTTGCAAAGTTCTATATTTTCAGTTTTATACCTGGAGAGAACATGTGTCTTTTAATTTTTGCGACCCTGTCATTCTCCTACTGTGCTATTGATCAGCTATTTGGGCCTCTAGAATGAATTTACATACACAAACAAACAACCTCGCACGTTTTTGTCCTATTTGGAATTGATCTCTGTACTTATCATCAAAGCTCATAACAATTTTATTGTTAGGTTTTGGTCCTGAAAAAAAATAGTATTGTTAATTCTAAAAAAAAAAAAAAAAAAAAAGGAAATAGAATGTATATTACCTCATGTGTGCCCCTTTAATGAGAACTATCTGATTTTTTTAGAGGTTTCCTCCAATAAATTTTGGGGGTGAGGCCTTCTTGTAATCAAGCCAAAGAATTTTTTCCATATTCCCCATATTTTTCTGGGCTTATCCCAATAATGGTGATTGCCACTGTCACACCTTTACTATTTTTTAACCCTTATCCTTTAAGAAAAAAAAACAATTACTGAACTTAAAAACAAATAACTGTAGTAGAATGCCTGTCTCGATTACAGGCAGGGGATTGGCAGGGGGAGGGGGCATTGGGAGTGGGGAATGTTACACTGGTGAAGGGCGTGTTCTGTTTGTGACTGTAACCCAACTATAATCATGTTACTTAAATAAAGAACAAAATAAAATAATTTATTCCAGATGTCTGACTGAGACAAATGCAACTGAGCAGAACTTCTGGAAACATAATTGAAGATTCTATCCTAGAATTCATCCTAGAATTGATGCAAACACCAAAACTGCCAATTATAGAGACTGATTAGCACAACAGTGTTGAAACAGAACTTCTAAAACTATGAAAAATACTTTATCCTATGCTCCATCCTATGACCTATGCTACAACCAAGCTCTCTATTTACAGAGGCCTGATTTTATCATCCACGACTGAGCAGAAAGTTTCCAGACACCACAAAAAAGACCTAGGGGAAAGTAAAAGAACATGCATGTAGCCTGTAGCTATTCCCATGACAGTATGCTTCAAGGGTTGAGAAACTCTGTATTTCTTAGGCCAAGGAAATTCTCTTTCTAATCTCAATAATACTGTGCCTTTGCAAAAGGGAGGGAAGGAAGCACAATTTGTTTTATTTTGCCTTTTTTTTTTTTCATTTTATTTTGGGCTTGTGATTAGTTCTTGGTCATTGTCTGTATTGCGGCGGTGTTATTTGGATTTTTGTTATTGTAGTTTTTTGTTTGGTTTTGTTTATTTGTTTTCTTGTTTGTTAACTTTTGTCTTAATTTTTATTTTATTTTTTTGGTTTTTGGGCCACACCCAGTGACGCTCAGGGGTTACTCCTGGCTATTCGCTCAGAAGTCGCTCCTGGCAGGCACAGGGGACCATATGGGGAACCGGGGGATCGAACTGTGGTCCGTCCTAGGTTAGTGCAGGCACCTTATCTCCAGCGCCACTGCCTGGCCCCCTTAATTTTTATTTTTTAGTTTTTTTGTGATGTTTTTCTTCCTCATCTTCTCTTAAATTGATATTTATATGATATTTATAACCCTCTAGATGGACTCCTCTTGGATTGTGTTTGTTTGATTTTTGATTTTTTGAGCTTTTTTCTTGTTTATTTTGTTTTCTTTTTCTTTCCCTTCAAATAGAATCACATAACTTGAATCTTGTTCTGCCTTATAAATAGAGGGAGAAAATGGGTGGTACCAAGACCAAACAGATTTTGTAGATTTTGTTTGTTTGAATTTTGCTTTTTTGATTTTTTTTCTTGTTATTTTGTTTTCTTTTTCTTTCCCTTAAAATAGAATCACATAACTTGAATCATCTTGTACTGCCTTATAGAGGGGGAAAATGAGTGGTACCAAGACCAAACAGTTGTATGAATATTGAGCAGAAAAAATAATGGTCAATCTTAAACACCAAATTCAAAGCCAATGACAACAGAATCAATACCCATTCTACACCAAACTAGACATAGAGGGAACCACTTATACTAGCAGCCCAGTGGAGGGGGGGGGTGCAAAAAAAGAGCGGGGTATGGGATGTATGCTGGAAACAGGGTTGGAGGGAGAACAACACTGATGGTAGGAATGCCCTGGGTTCATTTCAGCTATGTCCCTAAAATATTACTGTGAAAAATTTGTAAGCCACTTTGGTCACAATAAAATTGTTTTAAAAAACTTATAAATTTTATAATACAGTGGAATCTTCCACTCTGAATATTTGTCATTGGAACTCAACGTAGTCCTTATGTATTGAACATTGACTGTCCAAATTCGAATCCCAGATACCATCCTTAGAAGTGGCACAATTCCCTGCAGCAGCACTAAAAATCAAACTCACTTGGAGAGTGCCTAATACAGCTATGACACCAACTTGAGCATGGGGAGATTCATGTGACCTCCTGATAATGAGAAAATAGCAAAAACTTCATTTATGGGCAGGTTGTCCTATCTCATCACCTAACAGTGAGATGAAGTGAGTAGAAACTCTGTCCTAGAATATATGTAAAAACTAAAATTAATAATTAAAGAAGATGCCTGCAACAACTGCCACTGAGCAGAACTTCTCCTGGGACAATATAGAAAGAATCTATCCTAGACTTTGTCCTATGGTCTGTGCAAAAACCAAGATCTCTAATTACAGAGAGCTGACTTTAACAACCATAACTGAGCAGAAAATTTCCTGACACCATAAAGAAATACCTTTGGGTTTGACAATGAACATGTCCGGAACCTGTAGTTGGTCTCATGACAGTATGCTTCAAGGGTGGAGATACCCTGTATCTCTTAGGTCAAGGTAAGTTTTTTTTTTCTAATATCCCCAATAATTATTGTTCCTATGGGGAAAAAGCCAACATCCAACTTTCCACATCAGCCCTCCCATCTCTTTTTCTTTTTTCTTCTTTTCTTTTCTTTTTTTTTTTTTTTTTTTGGTTTTTGGTTCTTGGGTCACACCCGGCAGTACTCAGGGGATACTCCTGGCTCCATGCTCAGAAATTGCTCCTGGCAGGCACGGGGGACCATATGGGGCACCAGGATTCGAACTGATGACCTTTTGCATGAAAGGCAAACGCCTTACCTCCATGCTATTTCCCGGGCCCCTTTTTTCTTCTTTTCAATTTTATTTATAGCTTCTACACAAGGGATCATTGTGTTCCCTCTCATATTTCTGTCTTTCTACAAAATGAGAAAAATATGGATGATAACAGGGGATAAGAGGTCTCTTGAGCACTGAGTGGAAATAGAAAATGAACAAACCTAAATGCTCAATCCAAAGTCAGACAATAGATTCAAAAGACCCAAACTACAATAAGCTATACACAAAAGTACCTGGTACACTAGCACTTAGGGGGCTTAGTGTGGAGGTATGGAATGCATGCATGGTGAACTGGTTAGAGGGATGCTATAGGCAACGAAAGATGGAATTGATCTTTTAATGTAACTTGTACATGGGAGCCAGAGAGCTAGCACAGTGTAGGTAGGGCAATTGCCTGGCATACAGCTGACCCAGAACAGACCCGAGTTCAATCCCCACTATTCCATATGGTCCCCCAACCTGTCAGGAGCTACTTCTATTTCTTTATTTAAGCATCATGAATTACAAACATAATTATAGTTGGGTTTCAGTCACAAAAGAACATTCCCCCTCACCAGTACAACATTCCCACTACCAATGCCCACTGTCTCCTTCCTCCTACACCCACTGCCTGTATTTGAGACAGTCATTCTAGTTCTTTCACTTATTAACATTGTCATGATAGTTGTTAGTGTAGTTATTTCTCTAACCGCACTTCCAAAACTCTTTGTAGTGAGTTTCATATCATGAGCCAGTTCTCTCAGCCCTCATCTATATTGTCTCTGGGAATTATTACAATAATGTCTTTTATTTTTCTTAAAATCCATAGATAAGTGAGATTTTTCATCTAGCTCCCTCTGATTTATTTCACTCAGCTTAATAGTTACCATATCCATCCATGTATAGGAAAATGTCATTACTTCATCCTCCTAACAGCTGGATATTAAATGTCACACCTGAAACAGGTATCAGGACAATGTTACTTCAGCCAAAAACACAGAAGAGTTTCTTCTTGTTGTGTAAGCTATGCAGCTGCACACATATTGTGATGCTTCTGGTGGATCCATGCCCCAAAGACAGACCATTCACACACATGTATGTAAGGCCATACACCAATGCAAAACAGGCTTCTATCAACAGGGTCCCATTTTCTTTAAGCTACATCTTTGTATTCTAAGAACTAATAGGAATGAATATGGCCTCATATAAGAGCAGTAGCAGGAAAAACAAAATCTGTTCTTTCTCATCATTCTAACATATATATTAAAATAAATACATATGGAATGTATATATATATTAATTTCATATATGTACATATGTTAGATAGATATTCCTTCCCCCCAATTTATGTTTACCTACCCTCTTCTTTTGAGGTGCTAATCCTGCCTAATGATCAAACTCTCACCTGGAATAGGGCATATTTGGAATAAAGAATAAAAGGGTCTGGCTGGAGGAGGAGCCAAGAAAAGGAAGCAGCAAAAAGCAAAGAGATAGAGGGCAGCAGAGAGCTTAGCAGAGAAGTAGATGTGAGGAAATGCACATGGCAGAAAAGGCCATGGAATAAAGCAAATTAGCACCGATGAATAACTGACTGCTCTGAATTATTTCTCCACTGTTATCCTGCATCAACAAACCCATAAGCCTGAATGGTTAGAAACATGCTGCTTACAGCAGCCTCACACAATACATAGGCTCTATACTCTATTTTTGTTTTAATCATCATAAATATCTGTACATATATATATATATATATATATATATACACATATGTACTGATTTTACAGGCTTTTAAAAGAATTACTTGTGGAAAAGCTTTCACTAGGCCCTAACAGTGAGTTCCCTGTGACCAACCAAGACATGCTTTAGCATAAAGATGTAGGCCTAGTGGTGGTGGGAACACAGGGGCACACTCCTGATATGTGTTAGGGGACTTTAGAGAACCATATGTTACTGGGAAATAAATCAGGCTCCAGTGCATACCCACCAGCCACAATATCTCTCAGCGAATTCTTAAAAACTTAAGAGACAGTGATAGTGTCCTGTGTAACTATTGTAATTAGCTTGTTTTCAGACTTGGCCAGGCAGATGTCCCCCTGTTTTGTCAAGACTTCACGCATCTCTCATTTTCAGCACATAATTTAATCCCATTTTTCCATGTTTTTTGTTCATAAAGGTAGCTTGTCTTTTAGACAGAAACCTGGTTTCAACATTCTTTAGGCTACAATTACCAAAGATTCAGTACATGATTATAAATAATCCTAGTAAAGTCTAAGGTCATTTCTAAACTGAGGAGGATTAAATCTCCTATCTACAGCTCTGAATACCTTTCCCACCTTCCAAGGCTCCATATGGGCTAAACTCAGGGACTGAATTTAAGATCTGATTCCAGGTCAACTTTGGGACCCAGGGATATCACTCCAGTCTTTCTATAGCCTGCTCTGGCTTCCTATTATATGCTAGCATTGGACTGCTCTGGTGGGACAATACCTCATATACCTAGCTATTTCTGGCACTAAATCATATCTTAGCTTCTGTCAGGAGAAGCCAACCCTGAGCCAGGATTCTCAGTCTTTTCACACGGAGAAAGCTAAACAATATGGCCTAGTGATCTTCTGTACCAATGCTTCCTCAATGAGTGGGAGCAGGTCTGAGTCTCTGCTTGAATGTTACAAAACTGATTAATGTAGAGGTGGCATTTTTGCCACAGTGCTTACTTAATTCCCCCTATGATGACTTTCAAATGTTGTCTCAACATATTTTCTTAAAATAACAAGGTTAATTTTTTTTGAAAGAAATCTTTCTTTAGACAGGAAAAAATCAAGCCTAAAAAATAACAATGCAGAACTCCAGTCAATACTGGAACTCAGGTATTTAATGAATATAGAGCTCAGCAATCTGACTGCAGTGTCTGCATGCAGTAGCCTGGGTTCCATTCCCTGAACACCGGAGCAGTTTCACAGCACCTATGGGTGCAGCCTATAAAGAGATTGTCCCCCACGCTCACATATGCTTTTCTAATGCAAACTCAATGGGCATTCTGCTTCTCATTCAGGGCAGGAATAGTTCAGGCTGCTTGCTGGTCATTCTGTGTGAAGAAGGAACAAAGCTGAGCCTGGCGATGGAAGCTGGGAGCTGAGATACTACATTACTTTCTGACACAGCTGCATAAAAACTGCTCCTTCCTTGAAGAGTCAATCATTCTCACCATTTGTTAAAGGACACACAATCATCAAACAACGAATTGAACCTTCAAGAAGGACTCAAAGGGCCCAGCCACTGATTCCAGCTTCTGGTATGACTAATGCATCAAAAGAACATTACTTCTCGGCCTTAGTGAATTCAAACAATCAAGTTTCATTCAGCCTCCGAACTCTTCACTAAGCTAAGCAGGATCAGTCATCATTTCCACACACCTATATCTTGATTTTTTGACTTTATCAGATAGATTGCTCTGTGGTGTCCTGCACAGAAACCAGGACTTTACACATGTTGTCAGCATGTCAGAAAAGACAGCACAGCTCACCAGGTAATTTAGATGGGAATCTTAGTATTGGACTAAAGTTTTATTTCTCTAATACACAAATACAGTGAGAATTATTTAGCCCATCCAGTAAGCACTGCAGTCACAGCCCTGCATGTTGGAAGTGGCATGAAGGAGGTGCTATGGAAAGGCAGAGGCAAGAGTTTATGTGTCTGAGCTCTGCCATCTCTTTCAGTCCACTCATACAAGATGCATGCAAGATGGATGCACACTGTTTGTTTTAACAAGTTCTCAGAATAGAACCTCCAGTTCTATTCCTGACAATTCCAGTCCTCACAATGCTGCTCAGCCACATGACATGCTCAAATGGTTTCACTTTTGTCCTGCCATGAACAGACATGTGCTCTGAATCTCCCTACCTGCCCTCAGGATGTTCTGGTTCCTGCTGACTTCTGTAGCAAATGTCCTTTCACTGACTGCACAAAATAAAGCTGTAGTATTCTAAACTGAGCCCTGTGTTTATACAATGACTTTTTCTCATTTTCTTGGCTCAACAAATCTATTCTTACCCGTCTATGACCATCCTTTTATTTCCTGGTCAAAGGCTTTGGCCCAGCAGGTCCATTTTGCTGAGGAGGCAAAGCTCTATTTTGGAGTAGGAGTGGAGGCAGGCCTGGCTCTGCCCTCTCTGCAGATTTATAAGAGTCCAAGCTAAACTCAAATGAGCTGTTCCAGACCTGTGTGAGTGTCATGGACACTGCCCAATGCAACTTAGCATGATTTTGTGGGGTTACAAGGTAAAGTCACCTAAAGGATCCAAACCAAAGAGAATTGCTATTCTTAGATCCTGGTATTTAGTCTATGGCTTTGAACTTTCATTGTTTTAGTTCATTCTTGGCCTTTCATGTTTGACATATTTGGCTTTATAAGAGGAACTGAACAAAGTAAAAAAAAATAAGCCTAAAGGAAAAGATCTCACTTGAAACTAATTCTTGTGTGTTCCTTTGGTTTCTGGATCACATCCAGCGGTATTCAGAGGCTATACCTGGCTCTGTGCTTGGGGCTTGCTCACCTGGGTCAAGTGTTGAACCCTGCTCTGCAAGGGCTCAAACCTGGGCATCCTGTATGTGCATTACCTCCTCTAGCCTCAGGAGTTCCTTCAGGCCCAATTCTATTTTTATTTTAAGGTGGTTTCTGAGTCATTTGTGAAAAACCTAATCAAAGTAGCTGACCCAGATAAGTCTCCATTTCACACTGTTGGATCCCCACAGAACCTACTGTACTGAAAAAACTTTTACTTGAGCAATAATATTCCCAAGGACTAGATACAAGTGTCCAGCCACTATTCCAAGTCTGACTGAGACCCAGACCAACTGTGCCTACACCAGGGCTGTTTGCACCATAAGATTTGTACCCCAAGATTCAATCCCACAACAGAAACAGCTCTTAGCATCAAGACTGTATCAGAGTTTTGGAGGTGCTAATTGAGCTTCTAGATCACAGGCTGATGGAAGTGTAGGCCCAGGGTTCTCTTGATCTGGTTCCTGGACACTCATAATGCATAGCCTTCAGAACTGCTCCCAAGCTGCCTTGTCTTTAAGGTGGGGCCACCTGATACTATGGGTTGAATTTTGGGTTTTCCCAATATTCATCTAGTGAAGTCCTAGCCTAGGATGATGAGGGGAGTCACTGAGGGGGTACTTCCCATCTATGTAAATGATCGAAGCATGTGGCCAGGGATTGTGCTCAAACCCTTCATATATCCACGTGAGGGGGCACTAAAAAAAGGGAGCCCAGTGAGAGAGAGTACTCTGTGGGCCCATCAGAAAGTATGAGGGCCAACATTTCAATAGGTGTGGAATGGGAACAATGGAATATATTCTATGGAGCCCAATTAAGATAGTCACTTTTGAAACCAGATTCTGTCTGATTACTGAAAAACAAAACCAGAAGGGAATCCTCAGTTCAAGAGCTCAGAGATACTAGGGTTACTTCTTGTCCATTTTGAATCTCTGTTTATGTCTGAGGGTAAATCTCTCATGTCCAGATATTTGAATTCTTTCTACATGCAGGAATTGCAAGTGATGGGAGCAAGATGACTGCAGAGAAGGTTGGGAGGTCACTTAACTTGTCTTAAATTCAGTGGATTCTGTAGTACCCATGAAATTCCTAAAAAGACAACCAGTACCCAGAATGGTAGTACTTGCTAAGCAAACTCAGAAGGGAAGGACTAAGGAAGAAGAACTGCTGTAAAAGATTAGTGACCTTGTAACTAAAACTTAGATGGGCCCCTCCCCTCATTGAAGGTAGCAGGAAACACAAAACAGCTGAACAAGATTCAGAAGGGAAATCAAAATCCTCAATCAGATGCCCCTCAGTTTTGCCCTTTCTATTCTCTGAGCCCTCTGCTGAGAGTTTCTGTTATACCTGGCCTGTCCATATTACTCTGCAATATTTCTGGAGCCCAGACGGTCCCTCCCTAGCACTCCAAACCCGAGGAACTAACTGATGCATAGTCCTCCCTAGGAACTTCGTTACATCAAGTGGGTGAGTCTCAAGTTCAGAGACGAGCCAAGGAGCCAGTGTATGAAGGTTTGTGGGTCAATCACCCACTGAGCAAAAAAAATACAGCTGCAACAAACAGCAAGAAAGCCTGGCACATCACTGAGCCCCAGAACCACTTCACTTACACCTAATCTGGGTTTTGATTACTTTTTTTTTTTTACCATGGAACACTATTCATTTGTCAACCAACCCACTATAAAGCAGGTTTGCAAAAATAGGTAGAGCAAGATGTGACCCACAGGCCTAGTATACTGATCCAGGATTGGAACAGGGTGAACATCTCCAAAAAGGACAAGGACAAAGGAACCTGCTACTTCTATTCCCCTGGGCAGCTGCACTGTCTGACTCCAAGCCTACTGAGCAGGAAAGACACAGGAGATGAAGCTCCAGTGCCTCTATCCCAATGGGCATCTCTGTAATCTCTATGTCTTCATAATGTGCCCAGATTTCTGTACAATCCAAGTTTGAAGAAAAGTGCAAAATGATTTGTTGTTTTCCAAAGTTCATGAATTTGATGTATTTGATGAATGTTCATCTGGGGTCCATTTCTAGCTCCTGTTTTCAAATGGCATGGCAGAAACCTTTGGAACTCTGGCCTTGCCCCGCCATGTCAGAATTTTAGAAAAGCAAAAGGTTTTAATGACCTTGATCTTGCTGTGGCTCTTCCCAAGCAATCTAGTGACCTTACACTACTCTATAGTGCATTTCCAGACTTTGACAAGTTGAACTAAATGTAGGGCAGTTGTGCCCACAGTCAGTGTCACACCCTCAAGGTCAAGTGAGCAGAAGAATTGCAGCTCCATGTAGGTAGCCCTTTCTGACAGTTTTCGGCTCATTTGAGAGGAGTCTTCGAGGAGGTCACCTTCAAAGCACTTAATTAGATTAGATCAAAACTTCATATCCCCTCCTCGCTGAACTGTTTTTTCTTAGCCCCTGGAAAGGAGAAATATAGGGAGGAGCAGGATGGGGAGGATTAGTATGGAAGGTTCAGGAATGGGAAGAAAAGATGGATGGGGAAGAGCAGAAAGGGATAGAGGAGTATAGGGTGAAAAGAGATGGGAAGGAGTAGGAGGGAACGTATTTGGATAGAGTAGATGGAAAAAGTAGCCATTCCCTTCCCACCTAATCTGGATCCTGAGGCTCCTTCTAGTCCCTATGTGCAGACAGAAGGGTCTTGTGCTCAAGCCCTGGAAGCACAAACTGCACTGCATTTGGGAGCAGGGTTTCCACGCCATAAACTTCACTTAGGGATCCAAGTGGGAGTCAGAAGAGTCAGAGTCCTCACTCTGCTAAGTGCTTTCCCAACATGCTGGATACAGGCTCTGAGGCCAGGAAGCAAAACTCAGTGTGAATTCAGGTACAAGGATATTCCAGTACTGCCCCTTGTTCCCCCACTTATCCCCATATAACAGGACCAGATAGGGCCATTCGATTAATCAACTAGAATTAAAGAAAGATTTAAGAGTCTGAAAATACAATTTTAAAAACTAACATAAAGAGGTCCTCAATTATTTTCCATCCCCAATCCAGGTTTTTAGTCTGGCATAAATTAGACCAAGGCATTCATCTAATTCAAGATCTTTGGAAACCAATAAGTCATTTTGCACATTTCCTCGCCAACTCCAATCATGCCCAAATAGTGATCTTGAATGAATACTTAAAAAACTCACTACTTTTAGGGATGGTTCTTTATTATAAATTCAGGGTTATGAACACTTTTGAAGGTTCTCAACAAATTTCCTCAAATGGCTTCTTGAGGAATAAAGAAATATATGACAGTACTTCTGATTCAAGGAGCAAACACATCACAGGGACCATCACAACTTTAGAAGGTTTAAAGAGCAAAGATAAGTTCTGTTGTTTTTAGTCAGACCATCAGAACTGGGCAGATGAGCTTAATATCTTTAGTATACATCAAAGAACATCCTAATTAGGGTTCAGTGTCTCCTGATATGTAGGGTTACTAATTTAGTAATGAGGTTGCAATAACAATATGGTTGCTAGTTCTAGAATAAGGTTGCTAAGATAGATCAGGACTGGCATAAGAACTGATAGGATCCAAAGCAAAATGAAAATCTAGAGCTTATTTGAAAAGTCTAAGAGTGGATGGGCTCTACAGAGCTGTAAACTGCTTGAAACTCATGGAACTCAGTCTCTTGGCACTGCTCGTGTATTTCCAGAGATGGCCCTAATAAAAGTTGCAGAGGGTGGACAGGACTCTGTGTGGCTGGGCATCAATAAAGTTGTGAAAACCTGGAAACTATCAGCAGAGCTCTGCATCAATGCGCACATGATTGTTCTTCTGAATCTTCACTAACAGGAGCCACTCCCAGAGGATCTTAGTCAGGGCAGAACCTGGACCTCATCCATGCCAGTCATATGCTCCTGCACTACAGCTAGCTGCCCCTGTTATTTTC
The DNA here is from genome assembly GCA_004027635.1 of Crocidura indochinensis. Taxonomy (NCBI): domain Eukaryota; kingdom Metazoa; phylum Chordata; class Mammalia; order Eulipotyphla; family Soricidae; genus Crocidura; species Crocidura indochinensis. Next base: position 19,121 of record PVKC010016792.1, read on the forward strand.
CCACTTTATTTCTAACCAGATTTCTAAACTGGTCTGTTGGCACAATCCAGTACCAGAATGGCCTCAGGAGTGTCAGAGTCTTCTCTCCTGCCAAATGGGAGTATTTGGAGGGCCCTGGCAGGCCCCCACCAGGTTTGCAGGGAGGAACAGAGAAGTCACTCCAGAAGATTGGGGGGCACCTTCAGCAGAATAGCAAACCAGCTGTCTCCCCAATGACTCTCAAGATAACCCCAATGTAGCTCCACAGAGGGTGAGATGGCCCCTCTTGGAGTGACAGAACTCATAACTGAGGCTTCTCAGATGGAGCGAGGGGCAGACCTGGATTTCAGAAACTCAGGCCCACTTTGGGCACAGAGCCATCTCTACTGAGAAATAAATACCTGCCTCCCCAAACATCCAAGATCTCCTGTGTTTTGTTCAAAAGCCTGTTTACTTGCATTGTCAGTGTCCTACCATGCTCAGGACCAGTCCCAGCAAGCCACCTCTCCTGACTCCTCCCCAGCCTGGGCCCTTAAAAAATCACACAGCAAGGAGTGTGTCAGGGGGTTAAGCAAACCCAGGGCAACTCCTGAGATCACCTCTACAGCTTTCCAAAGCATCTGGAGCAGGAAGCTGGCACTCAGGAGACAGGCCCTGCCACTGCTAACTCATCACAGATCTAGGGTTTCAGAGTCCTGGGTGGGCATGGTGGGGCAGGATCCTCCACCTCAGTCTTGCACATTTGGGTGCTTTCCACCAGCCTGCTGCAAAGAGGCCCTTTCAAAGGCCAAGCATCAGTGCTAGGGCAGACACACTTCCCCTGATGGACCCAGGAGTTCCCAGCCTACATGAGAAAGTCCCTGAAGTGGCCTCTTTGGGTTTCCTCCTCACTTTGGCACCTTCCCACCACCTACTGGAGAGAAGGCAGCAGAGATTGCCCTATCTCCCTCCCTCCCCCCACCCCCCCACCTCACCCCCACCTTCACCCACCACCACCCCACCCCCGACTTTGCCCTGAGCCTGTGCCCCCTACCTGTTCCCTGAATGCTATGAACTGGTGGTGAAGACAGTCAGTCTGGGCATGGGCAGTGGAGGCAGCTTGGAGCTCCCCTAAATACCCGCCTCCCGGGCGTCTTTCCCCCCTTTCAGCCCCTGCCTGGTTTGCTGAGAAGGGCAACACCTCAGGGCCTAAGGGCCTGAGGGGCCGGATGGGGAAGGGCTGGAGGGGGGAGGTGGAGAGGGACTTGAAGGGAGAAGGTAAGTGGCTAGGAGGGTGAGGGTGGAGAGGGAAGCAGTGAGGAGGGAAGGGGAGAGAAAGGGGAGAAGTCACATATGTCCAGAGAGGCACAAGGGCGAAAGTTGTATCCTGCGGGCCATGAGGAAGGAAATGGCAGGCCTAATCCCCTGCACTCTGTTCTTGGCACCCCTGCTAG
>PVKC010016793.1:0-20578 GCA_004027635.1 Crocidura indochinensis
ATATATGGATTTTAAAGAAAATAAAAGTCATTTTTAGCAACAATCAACAGAGACAATGAGAGGAGGGCTAGAACTTCCAGCTCACTTCATGAAGCTCACCACAAATGTGTTGAGTGCAGTTATAGAAATAACTACACAGAGAACTACCATAAGCATGTGAATGAATGAGGGAACTGGAAAGCCTGTCTAGTGTACAGGTGGGGGTGGGGTGGGAGGGAGGGAGACTCCGGACATTGGTGGTGGGAATGTTGCACTGGTGAAGGAGGTGTTCTTTACATGACCGAAACCTAATCACAATCATATATGTAATCAAAATGCTTAAATAAAAAAAGAAAAAAATTTAAAAGAAATGACTAAGAGGAAAAATATCTTTTATACACAGGTTAGTATTTTCAAAAAATAAAAATTTAACACAGTTGTTGACAAATTTAAAAGAAGACATTAATAACAACACAATAATAGTGGGGTACCTCAACACCATCCTGTCACCCTTGAGAGATCAACCTGTCTGAAACCAAACAAAAATACATTAGCTCTGAAAGGAGAAATGGAAGAAAGCGACTAGTGTGCATATGTGTGTATATGTGTATATACATATGTATATGTATATATGTGTGTATAAACATATACATATACATATATATGGCTATCCATCCCTAGAAAACTGAATACACATTCTTTGCTTTTTGTTTGTTTCTTTTTTGTTTTGTTTTGTTTTGGGGCCACACCCGGCGGTGCTCAGGGGTTACTCCTGGCTGTCTGCTCAGAAATAGCTCCTGACAGGCCCAGGGGACCAAAAGAGACACAGGGATTCAAACCAACCACCTTTGGTCCTGGCTTGGCTGCTTGCAAGGCAAACGCCTCTGTGCTATCTCTCCGGGCTGAATATACATTCTTATCCAATGTCATTCTCTAGGATAGACCACATGCTGGCCCATAAAACATAACTCCATAAAATTAAGAGAATAGAAATTGTACAGACGAACTTCTCAAATCACATTGCACTGAAATTAAAAGTGAACTATGAATAGACACAGAAGAAAAATTTTAAAGCCTGGAAATTAAACAGCTCACTACTGAATAACCAGTGAGCTAGAGATAAAACCATAGGGAAATCAAAAGATTCCTGAACAGAAAAGCGAATGAAGACACAAATTATCAGAATTTATAGGACACAGCAAAAGCAGTACTAAGAAGATAATTTATATATTTGTAAGCACACATCAGGAAGGAAGAAGGGGCCTACAAAAACAGCTTAATTCACAGTTTATAAAATTAAAAAATGATTAACAAAATAAACCAAAAATAGGTAGGTAGAGGGAAATAACAAATGTTAGAGCAAAAATCAATGAAGTTAGAATACAAAAAAAAAGGGGGGGCCGGGCGGTGGCGCTGGAGGTAAGGTGCCTGCACTAACCTAGGATGGACCACGGTTCGATTCCCCGGTTCCCCATATGGTCCCCCGTGCCTGCCAGGAGCAACTTCTGAGCGCATAGCCAGGAATAACACCTGAGCGTCACAGGGTGTGGCCCAAAAACCAAAAAAAAAAGAAAGAAAAGAAAATGCAAAAAAAATCAGAAATATCAATGAAATCTAAATTTATTTATTTGAAAAAATAAACAAGATTAATAAACCACTAGCAAAACTTGCAAAGAAAGGGAGAAAGAGAAACATAATAAAGCAGATTAGATATGAAAAGGGACAGGTGGGGAGGGGGTGGAGAAGGAGGAAGATGGGGGACATTGGTGGTAGAAATGTTGTACTGATGAAAAGAAGTGTTCTTTAAATAAACGTAAAGGGAAATATTAGTACAAATATTAAAGGGATACAAAAGGTAATTAGAGGCTACTTTAAGAAATTCTATGCCACAAAACATGAGAACCTGGAAGAAATGGATAAATTCTTGAGCTCTTATAATATTCCATGGTTGAATCAGAATGATCTAGCATCTCTAAACAGATTCATCACTATTGACGTGATAGGTTAAACCATACTTGCATATCTGGAATGAAGCCTACTTGGTAATGGTGTATAATATTCTTGATGAGTCATTGAAACCTATTTGCTAAGATTTTGTGGAGGATCTTTGCATCTATATTCATCAGATATATTGTTTGTCTGTAGTTGTTTTGTTTTTCAGCATCTCTGTCTGATTTTGGTATTCGGATGATGTTAACTTCAAAAAAACTACTTGGGGGTGTTTCTGTTTCTTTAATTTCCTGAAAGAGCCTGAAAAGGATTGATAGTAGTTCCTCTTGAAAGGTTTGGAAGAATTTGTTAGTGAATCCATCTGGGCCTGGGCTTTTGTTTTAGGGGAAGACATTTGATTATAATTTTAATAGTATAAGGGGTTATGTGCTTTTTCTTGTTAAGTTCTATTAGTTCCATGCATATCTTGGCTATTAGCCCCTTATCACATGTGAATCCCACTGACAGTAGTGCCACAGAAACTCAAATACCTTGGAGTTTACTTAACTAAAGTGGTGAAGGTCCTACACCAAAAAAAAAAAACTACAAAATATTGCTTCAAAAAATATAAGAGAGCACAAAGAAATGTAGACATATACCCTGTTTATGGATTGGGAAGATTAACATCATTAAAATACCAATACCCCCAAAGCATTATACAGATTTAATGCTATACCTCTAAGGATACCCCTGACATTTCTTTGAATAAGTGGATCAAACACTCCTGAAATTCATTTGGAACAATAAAAAAGCACCCCAAAATAGCTTAAACAACCCTTAGGAAAAAGAAGGTGATGCATCACTTTCCCCAGCTTTAAATTGTACTACAAAACAATAATCATTAAGAACAGCATGGTATTTAAAACATGGAATAAAGACAGACTTTTGGATCAATTTAATAGACTTAAGTATTCAAAGAATGTTCCCCAGACATCAATTAATCTTTGACAAGGGACAAAAGTTCAAAATGGAGTAAGGAAAATATCTTCAACAAGTGGTGCTGGGACAACTGATCAACCACATTTTAAAAAGTGAGCTCAGACCTCTAACACCAGGCACAAAGATCAAATTAAAGTGAGTTAAACGCCTTGATATCAGACCTGAAACTGTAAGGTATATAGAATAAAATGTAGGCAAAACACTCCATGATATTGATACTAAAGTCATCTTCACGAAGAAGCACCACTGTCAAACAAGTGGAAACAAATATAAACAAATGGGACTACTTTGAATTTGAGAAGCTTCTGCACCTCAAAAGAAACAGTGACTAAGGTACAAAGACCAAACACAGAATGAGATAAACTATTCACCCAATACCCATGTGATAAGGGGCTAATAGCCAAGATATACATGGTACAAACAGAGCTTAAGAAAAATCATATAACCCCATTATAAAATGAGATGATGAAATGAAAAGATATTTCTTCAAAGAAGAAATGCAGATGGCCAAAAGCACATGTAAAAATGTTCCACGTCACTAATAATCAGGGAGATGCCAATCAAAACAACAATGATGTATCATCTCATGCCACAGAGACTTTCACATATCACAAAGAACAAGAACAACCAGCCCTTGCACAGATGGGTGGAGAAAGAAAATTTTATTCACTGCTGGTTGAAATGCTGAATAGTCCAATCTCTCTGGAAACAAGATGGATATTCTTGAAAAAGCTGGAAATTGTGCTCCTATATTATCTGGCAGTGCCACGCTTAGAGTTTACCCTAGGAATAAAAAACACAATACAAAAAATGCCCTCTGCACTCCTGTGTTTGTTACAGCACTATTTACAATAGCCAGAATCTGGAAACAATTCAGGTGCCCAACAGCAAAGAGGTGACTAAATAAACTATGGTACATTCATACAATGGAATATTATGCAGCTATTAGGATAAATGAAGTAATAAAATTTGCCTAGGTGTGGATATACATGAAGACTATTAATCTGAGTGAAATGAATAAAGGAAGAGAGATAGATGTAGAATATTCTCACTCATTTCATGATATAAGAAAATAAAAGCATTGTGCTGGTATAGAGACAATAGAGTTGAATGCCAGGAGTACCAGTTCATGACATGAAGCTTGCCACAAAGAGTGGTGAGAACAGCTAGAGCACTAACCACAATAAAAACTACAATGATAGTGAGGGAGAGAGGCAGGAGTGGGATGAGGAAGAAAAATGTGGAGACATTAGTGGTGAGATCACACTGGTGAGGGGTGGTATATACTATGACTGAAATCCCAGTATAAAAATTTTGTAAATATGGTGACTAAATTAAAAAAGAAAGTGTCTTGCTGCAGTTGTGCAGTTATGTGGTGCTCTTCTTGAGGTAAATTTAAGAAGTGTAGCATACATAGTGTTAAGCATAGAAGGAATGTCACTGGATTGTCCCTTTTCCTGTACTTTAATAATTGATTTTTGAGGGTTCTATGAGTATGTTTAACTATGCCTGAACCCTGAGCGATTGTGTGGGATACCAGTGATGTGTTTGATTTGCCATTCTTTACAGAATGATTGAAATATTTTTCTAGAGTAGTTTGGGTTATTGTCAGTTTTAATGTTATAAGGCACACAAATGACAGAAAAACATTGTACTAAGAAGAAACAAATACCTTAACTCTTAAGCAGTCATTAAGATAGCCCATATAAAGGAAAGTAAGTATCAGCCACTACATGAAAATTGGTTTTGTTTGGGGAAAAGGTTAACATGTGTATTATCCATTCGCCATAATTTATTTGTCTGAAAACCTCAGGACTTAGATCCAGCTACAAGCAATGCATAATTTAATGGCACTCAAACCTTTTATCCCCTGACAATATGTCTGGCTTTCCTCCATGAAATTCTCTAATACACATGAAGTCAGTGAGCATTTTGTGTAGGACTTGATGCTCTTCTACAGGTGAGGTAAAAGCGGCATTGCCAGGTGATCAGCAGTTTCATTTCCTTGAGCCGTTGGCCCTGGGAGGTCAGAATGAGACTGAATATGAGTAATAAAAATATGCTCAGAGTGCATTTGCAAAAAAACTTGCAATTTCTGAAGCAAATCCTGAACCACATGGTTATGGGCATTTAAAGAGGCAGTGACAATTTCAGGGAAAAGGCCACCACATAAGATGAGTCACTCACCAAGTTACATGGGCCTGAAACATGGAAAAGTAAGTAAATCAGTGTGGAAGTTCCACTTGCTGGGAGGACTGTTATGGTAAGTAATGGACCAGTTATACCACTGTTCCATGATGATACGCCATCAATATAAAACACAGAGGCATTAATATGGGTGAAGAATTTGTTTTGAAGATAAAGTGCATTCTTCTAAAATAATTGCAGACTCTTCCAGCAGGGTATTGGAAGGAGATTTCTTCTGAGAAATTGGCTACAACTCTTTTTTTCCACCCTCCTTGGCTACAACTCTTTGAAGAGTCTTGCTGAGGGAGAGAATGAATTCATTTATCTTTTTTTGAAATGAACAAAACTATAACATCAGTATCACATTCCAGCAGAGCATGTACCCACAGCCTGCTTTAATTATTAGAGCAGGTATTAACTCTAAATATAGTTAATATAAATTAACTAAACTGCTGTGTTGATATAGCCAATCTAATGGTCCTAACAATTAGTCTATGGTGGTATTTGTGCATTGGGGTGTTGCAAAGATCAATAACCATACTTTTCCTTTAGATGTAAACACAAAGATAGGACTTTAGGAGCTGATCCATTAAAAAATTTAATTCCTTTTGAGCTTCAGCATTAACTGCATAGATCTATCCAGGTTAGACTCCCTTCCAAAATGTGGAATACGTTGCTGAGCTCAGAGTTGATAATTCCAAGTAGGGGGATGTATCCAATTAATGTCTCCCAACAGGTTTTGAAAATCATTAAGAGATCTTTCTGCTAAATGAAGATTTTTCTGGAGATGCACTGTAGTGTAGAACATAGCCCAGTATATATGTATGACTGAAGTATCTGAATATATGTGTGTATACATATATATATATATATATATGACTGCAGTATCTGAATTTATCTTTGTCAACCTGTAAACCAGCTGCAAAAAAACTAGTCTTTCAGAGCATGCTAACAAGATATCCATATTATGAATAATATATGCATGGGAAAACATTGCACAATCTGGGTGTAAAACTATATCAATAAAATATTAGAACATTGTGAGTTTTTCATTCCCTGAAGTAAAAGAGTGCACTTAAATCACAGTATAAGGTATCATTGATAGGAGAGGGAATGGAGAATGCAACACATTTATGATCCTGTGGTGTATTAGTATAATATAAAAGCAATATTTTAGGTCTTCTACTACCATAGGCCATCGTTTAGGTATCTCTGCTACAGTAGGCAGACTAAGTTGTAAAACACCTATGGGAACTATAGTTGAATAAAATTTTTTTTGGTTTTTTGGGTCACACCCAGCAGTTATCAGGGGCTACTCCTGGCTCTATGCTCAGAAATTGCCCCCGGCAGGCTCAGGGGACCATATGGGATGCCAGGATTCAAAACACCATCCTTCTGCATGCAAGACAAATGCCTTACCGCTGTGCTCTCTCTCCGGCCCCAAAATGAATATTTTTTGTGTGGTTTTTGGGTCACACCCGGCAGTGCTCAGGGGTTACTTCTGGCTCCATGCTCAGAAATTGCTCCTGGCAGGCACGGGGGACCATGTGGGGCACCGGGATTTGAACCGATGACCTTTTGCATGAAAGGCAAACGCCCTACCTCCATGCTATCTCCCGGACCCCAGAATGAATATTTTTTAAATCAATTAACAACAGCCATTTGTCCCATATTTTTTTTTTTTTTTTGGTTTTTGGGCCACACCCGATGGTGCTCAGGGGTTACTCCTGGCTATCTGCTCAGAAATAGCTCCGGGCAGGCGCAGGGGACTATATGGGACTCCAGGATTCGAACCAATCGTCTTAGGTCCTACATCAGCTACTTGCAAGGCAAATACCGCTGTGCTATCTCTCAGGCTCCTGTCCCATCTTTTTTATAACAAAAAATATAAGACTTCCATTCTGAAAATGAAGTTTGAAGTTTCGATATGTCTATGTTTAAGCTGTTCTTCTACTAAGTTTATTAGTGCCTTTAATTTTGTGTTAAGAGGTGTTCTTCTACTAAGTTTATTAGTGCCTTTAATTTTGTGTTAAGAGGCCAATGCAGTATCCACACAGCATCGTAGGATTTCCACTGACTATGGAGAAGTGGTGGGCTCTGAACTGCAGTGGCCCCATTAAAAAGGCATGGTCTCTGAACTATGGCCAAGTATGAAGCTGTGCAAGAGATATGATACTCAGCACCCCACTGATTATGTAGATCTCATCCCCATAGACTCATGAACATGGGAGCTACATATGGTATAAAAGTGTCAAACTATTCTTCTCAACCAATGTATTTTAGTCATCTAGCACTCTATCTCACAGAGAAGAGAGGCAGAAGACCTATTCCTTCTAAGCCATAAAGTGTTTTTTTTTCAAGACCCAATATGAGGCCAATGTCACAAGGGGATGATAGAAACATCTGCACTTGTGTCAAACATACCTTTAAATTTCTTATCATTCATCTCAATGGTTAACAAGCAGGTGCTTTGCCTGTGTAAGGTTGGAGATAAAGGTCATCAGGAAATTAGTAGAGCCATGGGGGTTGCTGCTACTGATTGCTTAGACTAAATGTAGATAGATACATTTGGTATATCTGGGTGGACCTGGCAAAAGTTCACTAAATCTTGTGCATAAGTAGCTTGTGATTTGAAGACACAACAAAGAATACAAAATGTGCTCATCTGGATAAATAGAAATATTGTAAAAAAAAAGTCTTTAATATCTATAAGGACCAGAGGACAATTTTTAGAAATTGTTGCAGAAGGAAAGCTAGGTTGGATGGTTCCCAGTGGAACCATAGTAGCATTTATATTTCAGAAGTCAATCAATATTTGCCATTTGACTGAATTTTTGGTAATTCCAAAGACAGAAAAATATATTCTGAAAATGATGTTTCTTTTTGTTTGTTTGCTTTTGGGGCCATACCAGCAGTGCTCAATGATTACTTGTTGTGTATGTAAACATTTTAATAGAATTATTATGTTACTGACCCTACCCTGATCCGTGATTGTGCCCTACCTTAGGGTGTGACCTGGCATTCTGCTCCCACCCTCGGGTGATACCTGATCCCACCATTGGGTGATACCTGATTCTGGGGAATAAAAACAAGGGTCTGTAGAAGGCGGGAAGCTTTTTGGCTGGAACTGATGCTGAGGCTTTGGACTTCAGTCTTGTGCACCGAATAAAGCTAATATTTCCACTAGCCTGACTGCAAGCAGTTTACACACCACTTCATTTCAGAACCGCCGGCTGAACAGGGTGGCACACGTGTGTGCTGAGCTGGAGGGGAAAGACCTCATCCTCCATCCCTCCATCAGTCAACTCTTCAAGGGCTGACTTGCAACATTATGGCACCCGGACAGGCTGAACCTGGACCCTTAATAACCGTAAATGAAATACTTCATTGGAAATTTCCTCTGCTGACCATTAAATGATTTCTGTGGTTAGTCATGTGGATTCTGCCACCTTTTTGCTTACACATTGGTTCTCTGTTATACAAGTGGATTATTCCATTTTGTTTTAAACTAATTGGTTTTGATCTAAGGACAATCACTGCAGTTGGATGGTTGTGGTCTATATTTAAAACGAAAATAGCATTGTCTCCAGCTGTCATAGTTTGTGGAATTTCTGTGTTGGCTCATGTTGTTACTGTGAACATAGTTATTGGCTGGTATTTAGGAAATAGAAAGTGTAGAAATGGTGAGGCTAAAACCAGTATGGATAATGAGGAAATCTTTCCAATGAAAATTCAAACCAGGTGCGGGCTGACGAATCCAGCCCCACCATCAACAATATAGGGATTTTTGCTGGAAGAAAAACAACTCGGAAAGTTAAGCCTGATTATAGCGAATAGCATGACAGAAGACTCAGACAATGATCAACCTCCGGTGCTAACTCCAGAAGTGAGGCCCGATTCTATTGACAAAATTGAATTCCACAACAGTGCAGATTCAGACGATGAACCACACACACGGCCTCAGAGCTCAATTCAGAGTAATTTTGCTAATCCGGCCTCATACCCTTTACACTGGGTAAATGTTTCTAACTATGTACCCTATCAAATGGAAGAATTAGAATGGTTTAAAAAAGAACGTAAAGAGTATGGTCTAAAATCACCATACAGTGTGGAGTTACTAAAACTTTGGAGTCATAACTCATCTTGAGCTTTGTATGATTTTAAAAGAATAGCTGAAATGCCTGTCATCTAAACAGAGAACTGAATGGGAAATGCACTAGTCAGAAGGCGTAAAAGCCAAATTATATAGCCCAGATGGTATGAAAAAACAAGTGGCAGGTGTTACTCTATTGTATGAATTATTGATGACAGAAAATCAATTTGCAAATATTCAGACACAAACAGCTTTACCTAAAGAAATCTTAAATTTAATTAGGATATTGCATTGTCATCATGGGAAAAAATTGATTCTAACAGTATTGGTAGAGGAAACTTTTTAAAAATTATACAAGGCCCTTATGAGTCATATGCAGAGTTTGTAGGGAAGATTAAAAATGCTCTGAAGTTATAAGCTGAAGATGAGGAGATGAGAAACTTCCTAGAAAATCTTTGCCTTATCATAATGCAAATTCGGCTTGTAGATTAGTATTGAATACATTAAATGAAAAGGCAGATGTGAATGATTACCTTTATGCCTGTCTTAATGTCTATGGGGAACCCCAACCCCCATCCCACTTAGACTAGGTACAAATCTTCCCAGTTTCCAAGGGACTGATGCCTTACTCCCCTTGGGGACAGGGCACTTTCCGTAAACTAGTCTTTGCCCAAAATGCAAAATGGGTGGCCACTGACCCAAAGATTGCAGATCCGGAAACCTCATTGATAATAACCTAAGAAGAGGTTTCAACACAATCCCTAGGAGGCAAATCGTCTGCTAACATTGTGGAAAACAGGGGCATATCAAAAGGAATTTCCGTTTTCTTATAAATTCAGCTCCTCAAGGGCATACATCCAAGATGCAGGGAAACGTCCACAGGGCCTCCCACCAGGTCCTTCCAAATCAGGGGCAAAGTTCACAGACAATAATCTTTCCATGCCCAGCTCAAGAAAATTCATCACTATAAGGGAATTAATTCACACCACATCAGGGAGTACCGGATTAGACATATTATGCCCAGAGGACATTACAATTTACCCTGAAGCATGCCCTTACATGTTAGAAAATGACATTCTGGGCCCGCCACCCCCAGATACTATGGGTTTGATTCTTGGCAGAAGTTCCCTCAACATAAAGGGTATATCAGTAACCACTGATGTCATTTACTCAGATTCTATGGGAGAAATCATTGTAGTTATTACCATACCAGTTACATGGACCTTTAAAAAAGGGAAAGTGATTGCCCAGATAGTAATAGTGCTTTATGTCAAATTTGGGACTTCAGATATGACTAGAATTGGAGGTTTTGGAAGCACAGATCCAGGTGCTGCTCAAAACCCAATCGTGGCTCTGGTTACTAAATTTAAAGATGATCACCCAATGATCAAACTTCACTTGGAAGGGCAACCCTTTGACAGTATGATAGAAACAGGTGCTCAGGTTACTGTAATTTCTGATAAAGAATGGCCAGAAAATTGGCCTCTTCAGGAAATCCCATATTCGCTAGAAAGAGTAGAAGGTCTGAGTTCCTGTCTGTTAAGTACGAGGACTATGATATTTTATGGCCCAGAAAATCAAAAAGCGATAATCAGACCTCATGTGGGCCCATTTTCACCATCCCTGTGGGGCCATGACCTACACAAACAGTGGAAAGCAGAATTCTACATCCCATTAGCTCCAGAAGAGCCCAAACCTTCTTTTGATTTAAAAACCCAAAAATTTTAGTAGTGGTCACTACCATAAAAACACCAGCACCGGGGCCCGGGAGATAGCATGGAGGTAAGGCGTTTGCCTTTCATGCAAAAGGTCATCAGTTTGAATTCCGGTGCCCCATATGGTTCCCCGTGCCTGCCAGGAGCAATTTCTGAGCATGGAGCCAGGAGTTGCCCCTGAGCACTGCCGAGTGTGACCCAAAAACAAACAAACAAAAACAAACAAAAAAAATAAAGCACCAGCACCAATAAAAATAAAATGGAAATCTGACAAACCAATTTAGACATGTCAGTAGCCCCTTAAAACTGATAAATTAAAGATGCTGACAGAATCAGTGGAGGAACAGCTAAGTTTAGGACATATTGAACCATCTTTTTTTCAAGGGAATTCACATATATTCACTATAAAAGAGAAATCTGGTAAATGGAGACTTTTAATGGAGCTTTAAATTTATCCATGATACCAATGGCCAAATTGCAGGCTGTTTTACCATCACCTGTAGTTATTCCAAAGGAATGACCACTAATTATAATTGATCTGAAAGACTGCTTCTATCATATTCCTATCCACCCAGATGATAAAAAACGTTTTGCATTCTCATTTCCTTCTCTCAATAACACCCATCCCTGCAGACGTTTCCAATGAACTGTTCCCCCCAGGGCATGTTGAATTCCCCAACAATGTGTCAGCTTTTTGTGGATAAAGTTTTGAGCCCTGCTCGTGAAAAATTTCCTCAAACCATGATATTTCATTATACAGATGATATCTTGCTCACAATGAACAATGAAACAGATTTACAGGACTTATACACTTATGTTATTGACTGTTTACAAACATCAGAATTGAAAATAGCTTTAGAAAAAATACAGACAACGCCACCGTATCAATATTTGGGTTTTATTTTGGTCCGGACGTTAATATGGTCACAAAAAATTTCTATCAAAAAAAAAAGAAAAAGAAAAAGAAAACCTCAGAACGCTTAATGATTTTCAGAGACTTTTAGGTGACATAAATTGGCTCCGCCCTGCACTAGGAATCCTGAATGCAAAGTTGTCTAATCTGTTTAAAACGTTGGAGGGTGACCCTGCCTTAGATAGCCTGAGAAACTCAACAACAGCTGCCAAAAATGAATTGGACATTTTCTTGTGCAGATTACAAAAATCGTTTCTCTTAAGATTCATCCCAGGAGACAAGGTATTTCTGTTAATCTTCCCTACTATAGAACCCCCCACAGGGGCCTTGATACAACAGACAGGACCTTTGAAATGGGTGTATTTACATAACAAACAGCCTCACTCAATTGTCCCCTACTTGGAACTGATTTCAGAGATTATTATCAAAGCAAGACTCAGATCTAAATCTTTACTAGGTTTTGACCCAGATATAATAGTTTTGCCAATACCAAAAAAGGAAATTGAGTCAATATTGCCTCTTAATGAATCTCTACAAAGGGCCCTCTCAGATTTCACAGGAGAAATATCCTCCCATTATCCAGCATGAAAAACTTGGGACTTTTTAAAGAAAACTCAGTTTGTTATTTCTTCAATTGTTCGGATTCCCCTATTCCCAATGCCAAGGTTTTTTACATTGATGGATCCCAAAATGGAAAAAGAGTAATAACTGGAGACAACATTAATATGGCCATAGATACCAAATATAAATCTGCACAGAAAGTTGGATTAACAACGTTAATTTATCTATTAGAAAATGTATCAGAAGCCATTAATATACTTTCTGATTCTTTGTATGTGGTAAATTTATGTTATGTAATAGCAATTGCCTCCCTAATAACTGCTAATAACCCGATCATACAGAACTTACTTAAACGATTACATCAGCTTCTTCAAAAACGAACTAAGCCCATCTTCATCACACATATTAGAGCCCACTCAGGTCTTTCAGGACCAATGACTCAAGGAAATAAAACTGCTGACTTGCTAGCAATGCCTATATTTAAATCACCTGTAGAGGAACATTCAGTCCTACACACAAATGCTTGCCGTTTACATGTGAATTACCAAATTCCATGGAGGCAAGCTAGAGAAATTGTAGAAAACTGCTACATACGTGCACTGTTAACAAAAAAGACTCACATAGCAGAAGCAAACCCAAGGGGTTTACAGTCTAACGAACTTTGGCAAATGGATATAACTCAAACAGACTTATTTTCAAGAAAATCTCATCTTCATGTTGTGGTGGACACTTATTCTTGGTTTATGTAGGCAATCCCTATGTCTTCTCAAAAATCTAAAGCTGTTTGTAGTTTTCTTTTACAATGTTTTTCTGTGATGGGTATTCCATATTCTATAGAAACGGATAATGGGCCAGCCTATGTTACCAAAACTTTTGAATTTTTTTGTAAAGAATGGCAGATAAGACATCTGAAAGGAATTCTTTACAATTGTAGGGGACAGGCCATTGTAAAAAGGGCTCACAGAAGGGCCCGAGAGATAGCATGGAGGTAAGGCGTTTGCCTTTCATGCAAAAGGTCATTGGTTCGAATCCCAGTACCCCATATGGTCCCCCGTCCCTGCCAAGAGCAATTTCTGAGCATGGAGCCAGGAGTAGCCCTGAGCAATGCTGGGTGTGACCCAAAAACCACAAAAAAAAAAGGACTCACAGAACCTTAAAAACTCAATTAACAAAAAGTAGAAAAAGAGGTTTACCACCAGCGGATTTGCTATCTTTGACTCTTATCACACTAAATAACTTAAACTTACGCTAAGGTTGAAAGTTACACTGCAGCGGAAAGACATTTTAAAGAAGATATTCAGAGACAAGAAACAACCCATAAACCTATGTGGATCAAGGAGGATGAAAAATGGATAGCTGGATATCTTCGGAGAGGAAGGGGTTATGCCTATGTTTCTACAAATGACAATCCTTCCAAGAAGTTTTGGGTTCCATTACGCCTTGTTAGAAATCGAGCTAGCACAAATATCAGGTTCAGACTATAAACCCCCCTTAAAAGCAAAAACAGAATACTCCAGGGGCTGGGTGGTGGCGCTGGAGGTAAGGTGCCTTCCTTGCCTGCACCTGCCTAAATGGACCGCGGTTCGATCCCCCGGTTTCCCATATGGTCCCTCAAACCAGGAGCCACTTCTGAGCATATAGCCAGGAGTAACCCCTGAGCGTCACTGGGTGTGGCCCCCCCCAAAAAAAGAATACTCCAGACACTAACAGCAGTAATATTGCTAAGGTCTCTGGGGCAGGGAACAAGGATTTAGCTGTCACACACCATACATTAAGTGAGACTGATGGTTGTGATAAACCCTTACACTCCGAGATGCAAAAGGAAAGACAGGAACCTGTCTTTTTTTTAATATTTTATTTTAACACCTTGATTACATACATAATTGTGTTTGGGTTTCAGTCATGTAAAGAGCACCACCCATCACCAGTGCAACGTTCCCATCACCGCTGTCCCAAATCTCCCTCCTCCCACCCACCCCCCGCCTGTACTCTGGACAGGCTCTCCATTTCCCTCATACATTCAGGAACCTGTCTTAACTGGACTCCAAAATATAGGAAACTCTTCCTATATGAACACAATATTGCAGTGCTTTTATTATATTTCAGACTTGACTCGGAATTTTCATCAAGATCATTATAAAAAGGGTATTAACAAGAAAAATCCAATGAGGCATGAAGGTAAATTAGTCGAAGAATTTGGTCGGCTCATCAAAACCATGGGAAATGGATTTCATTAATATATTAACCCTGAAAGCTTCACAGTAACAATTGGTTTACTTAATGACCAGTTTGCTGGACACAATCAGCAGGATCCACACAAACTATTGATATTTCTAATAGAGGGACTACATCAGGATTTGCTTATGTAAATCTAATGATAGATAAAACTATACATCTTATGGAAAATGGAAATTATGAACAATTTAGTCCAGAATACCAAAAGGCTCACAAATCTATTATTTTGTTTTGTTTTGTTTTTTTGGACCACACCCAATGATGCTCAGGGGTTACTCCTGGCTATGTGCTCAGAAGTTGCTCTGGGCTTGGGGGACGATATGGGAAACCGGGGAATCGAACCGCGGTCCATCCTAGGCAAGCACAGGCAAGGCAGGCACCTTACCTCCAGTGCCACCGCCCAGTCCCCACAAATCTATTATTTATGATTTCTTTCAAGGACAATTCAAATCTATACTACAGTGTCTCACGTGCCACCAAAAGTCTGAGGTTTATGAGACATTTGTTCATTTGTCTCTCTGGCTGTTACATCTACAGATAAATGTACATTACAGGAATGCCTCTCTGAATTTTTAAAGAAGAAGAGTTAAGGGATGACAACAAAGATCAGTGCAACAGCTGCAAAACTAGAAGAGATTTTTCAAAGAAAACTTATTTATGGAAAGACCTCATCCTCCATCCCTCCATCAGTCAACCTCTTCAGGGGCTGACTTGCAACAGTTACTCCTGGCTCTATACTCAGAAATTATTCCATGATAATACCAGGACCAGACAGTCATATAAACATTTAGTGGAAATAAATAAAAAAATGTTCACATATGAACACCAAACCCAAAGTAAATGACAACAGAATCAATACCCAATCTACAACAAGCTGTATAAATGAAAACCAGTTAAACTAGCATTATGGGGGAAGGGAGTAAAGGAGAAAGATATGGGTTACATGCTGGGAACAGGGGTGGAGAGAGAACAGCACTGGTGGTGGAAATGCCCCATTTTATTGTCACTGTGTGCCTTAAATATTACTGTGAAAGATTTGTGATTCACTTCAGTCACAATAAAATTTTTAAAATAATAAAATAAAATGATTACTACCACCCAAAAAATAACCTGTGATTGAGGAAGGATACATTCAGAGAGAAGAGAGGGAAATGACAATAGAAGCTACAGGGTAGCAAAAACAACTCATTCAGTCAACAGATTTTCAAGCAAAGCCATCAGGAAATGTATCCTGCATCCAGGAGAAAATGCCAGGAGAAGCAGCCTAGTGAAAAAGCTGTTCTTACACTCTAACTGAGGTTATTTATTCCCCTCCCCTGTTCAACTGCCTCTACATGACAGTTGCCAGGGGGTCCTTTTTAACAGATAGCCCCACCCCTAAATTAATAGAACTTTTTGGACAGTATAACCCAAGACCCAAATACAACCACTTTTCTAAAATCATGGTTTTTACATAGGCCAGATGTTCAATGAGGGACAGAGGATGCATTGTTACTTGGATGTCCTGGTGCTGTTGACCCCTTTGGTGATCAGGAATCAGACACCACACGACCACACCCAACAGAGTTCAGGAAGCTCTAGGAGAAATTCAGAGGGCTATAAAATGCTGGGGGCCTATATTCCTCATTATTGAACTATCTCTCTGTTCATACCCACCACAGACTTTATTTAAAAAATGAATTTTTGGCCCGGACGATAGCACAGCGGCATTTGCCTTACAAACAGCTGACCAAAGGTGGTTAAAAGGTGGTTGGTTCGAATCCCGGTGTCCCACATGGTCCCCCGTGCCTGCCAGGAGCTATTTCTGAGCAGACAGCCAGGAGTAACCCCTGAGCACCCCCGGGTGTGGCCCCTCCAAAAAATGAATTTACTTAGTGGCTCTGGAGTTATTTTGTTCCTGTTCATGAGAACGAATTATGCTCATGTCTTCCCAAGAAGACATTCTGAAAATTAATGTGTGTGCTTCAAAAGAGTAATTTGCACCATAAAATCATCTAGAGGATCTATTTTTTTGCTTTTTTGTTTTTTATAAAAAAAATCATTGACATTTACAAACATGGCACTGGTATAGCAATCAATATTTATCATGCTAAAAGAAGATTGAGATTTGGAAGGAAGTTCCACTTAACATAACTGACTCTGTGCCCATAAATAACTTCTGGAGAATTCTGGGACCATGTGGGATGCTGGAGATGGAATCCAGGTGGGCTGCATGCAAGCCCACCCTCTATCATTCTGATTCCTCAAAACAAAATATTTAGTGAGAATAATTAAGCTTTCACATCTCTTTGATATCTGGCCTAATACAAAGAAACGGTGAATAAGTATTTCTAGTTTCTATTTGTGCTTGTTTATGGGGGAGGAGCACAGCTGGCGGTCATCAGGTCTTAATCCTGTCCCTTGTAGTACATGGGAATGGTATGGGATTCTTGAGATGGAACCTGGGTCACCATAGCAAAGCAATTGCTCTACAGACAGTTAATTCTGGAGAAGACCTGGAAATTTCCTGGAAAAGCAGTGCAGGTGCATGGGTGTTGGTAGAAGACACTCTGTTTGTATTCTCAGACTTATAACTAAGTAGTTCGGAGTCAAGAGGGCAAGGACAATAAATAGGGAAACATACAGCTAGACAGTTTTGTCTTCCCTTGGCTTTTACTGTTGGACTTGAATCCTAGGACTGAGTATCATGGATATAGCAGTGCAAAGGGGTCCAAGTGATGGCGATAGAAGGGTATGAGCACTGTGGAAGATTATAGTGTGATATTATAGCACCACTAAAGCATACCAACAGTTGAACTTTTTAGACCAGTTACCTAGTAAAAAAAAAACTTTGACAAACAATAAAAGCAATAACAAATATTTGTCTCTGCCAGCCTGAGTCACAACAATAGCCAATACCTATTGCAATCAGAAAAATCTCCATGGGCCATTAGTTTATCATTTTTATTTCATAAAATATTAGGGAAAAGACAAGAGCTACAACTCTAAGACAGCAGTAAGTAGCAAGAAGGGTTGGACAGCAACTGACCAACCAAGTGGACTTGTACCAACCACTCATCAGTGATTGAGACAGTGATGAGCACAGTTGTTTTTCTCTGGACCCAAGAGTCCTCGTATGTAGAGTGGGTTTCAAAATATGAATTTTACTAATGCTTTGGGTACAGTGGTTTAAGTTTTAATCTAGTCACAACAATACATTCCCTTGTCTAAGTCAACTCCACTTATCACTCAGAACAAATAGAGTCATAAGGTTCCATGAGATTTCTGCTGGCACAGTTGTGAATTAGGAAAGTATATAAAAATGGATATGGCTCTTGAAGTATTAAATCCCAGAGACTTTCAATGACAGGTTGGAGGAGTGAGAGTAAAGACAGCCAAAGGGGAACAGGACAGAGAAGATGGTAGATAATATTGCTTGTCAACATCCCTGATTGAAACCAAAGACCTACAGAGACCTCTGCCAAAACATGTCCTTTCCTAAATAGGACATTTGAGTCAGGTCTCTCTTACAAAAAAAATTGCTTTCAATACCCATCTACTGTCCATTGCATTCCATTTCCCTGTGTTTGTATGTTCAAATTTTATCAGACTCAATCTCTTCGGTTTTTTACTCCATTCTATACCTTCCATTCAGCCCTAACTTCTGACCCCTCTAAGTTAATTTGTTACCCAGGCGGAAGTCTAACTTTGACATCTCCAGGTACAAGGACTATTTTTACCTGCCACTCTATTTTTACCCACCACCATGGAATCCTACTCTTGTTCTCTTAAAGCATTTCTATCATGATTCAAAACTCAGAGGCTGGGGGACAACAAAATCTCAGAAGTAGAAAATAAAATCAACTTTTCCACAGAATTCTGCCATCTAGAATATCAGAGCCAAATAGGAAATGGACCATGGAATTGTATCTGAGACCCCTGTGGTAGCCCTTGCTCAATCCAGTGGCTATTTCTGTTGTCTGATCCTTCCTCTCTGAAGAATGTGGTTACTTTTCCAAGTTTATTCACCCATGAAAGCCTGGTTAATTCCAGTTTTTTTAAACAAGTGCAAGGCAAGCTCCCTCTTCAGTGTTCTAGTTAAGACTCCAGTCACCTGAGTTCTGTGATTCTAGAACCTAGAGCCACCATGTAGTGTAAGATAACATCCAGCTAGCAAATCAAAACAAAGGTGTTCCCTCATCTCCTCTTTTCAGTAAATCTCTCCTTTTATATGTAAAAGTATGCCTGGATACCTGGATAGGTACTTCTCTCTCCCTCTCTCCCTCTCTCTCTCCCTCTCTCTTTTTTTTAATTTTTGGGTCTTTGGGGGGTTACACCCGGTGGTGCTCAGGGGTTACTCCTGGTTTTGCGCTCAGAAGTCATTCCTGGCATGCTCGGGGGACCATATAGGATGCCAGGATTTGAACCACCATCTGTTCGAATCAACTGTGTGCAAGGCAAACGCCTTACCACTTTGCTATCTCTCCAGCACCTCTCTCCTTTCTCTCTCTCTCTCTTCCTTTCTCTTTCTCTCCCGACCATCCCTCTTCTGGTGAATTATGAATTGGTTAATAAAGAAAGAGGAATAGAATCTGCTTGGAACACTGAGACATAAGAAGTCACTGACTCTTTGACTCTCTCATAACTGGCTTGGTTTATTAATCCTTCATGACTACCCTACCTGCTTCAGATCCATCCACTCAGGGTTAAAAATACTAGTGTGGGGTGATCTCACAAATTAATGGATTTTATTTTACAATGTAGATCATGACAACTTGAGTATTTAATGTCACCCCAATTTACTTTCCCCAACATCAATGACAGAGAGATCATTGCAATGAGGAACCCACTTTTCTGTACATGCAGTCAGAGGAACCAAGTCACAATTGCTTGATAAAATCAACCATACCATTCATAATTTTCCGGGAACAGGGAAAATAAAAGAAAATAACATCAATCGTGCCAAGTGATCCATGAAAACCATCCTCCACATACAACCATGTCACTGGGATACCCAAGTCCTCCAGCCTCTTCTTGTACAGCAGCGAGTGATCACGGAGATAATCATACTCACAACTCACGATGAAAGCTTCAGGCATTTGAGACATCACTTCATCCTCTGCTAGCAGTGGACACAGTATGGGATCCAGCACAAGGCGTGTCTCCTCATAGGCCAAGTCATTCATGGGCAGCACGGGCTTCCGGCAATAACCCCTCTGCTTGAATCTCTCGGGGATATTTTCATGGTCCAGCCACTTCCTATACTTCTCGTGGATTTCAGGGGGCAGATTGGCACCTGTTTCCATGTCTCTTTTCCAGGAGGGGTCAATATTCAAATAGGTCATTATACAATAGATGGCAAAATTTCTAGGTAGTAATGGAACATTGTTCTGCTGATTAGCTGGTGACTGGAAATCGAGGCCATGAAGAACAGGGTAGATGACCATCTGTGCTCGCATCTTTGGAAGATGGGGACTCTTCAAAAGCTGTTGACACAACAGGACGGACATCCCACCTCCCATGCTGTCACCACAGACCACCACGCGGGCTGGATCCACCCCAAATGCACTCAGAGACTTCAGGAAGTGGACGGTGGCTGCCATGCAATCATAGAACATTACTGGATATTTGTACTCAGGCATTTTGCGGTATCTGCCAAGGAACCCAGGGCAAATAGTTTATCCTCCTCACCCCAACATAGAGTCCCCCAAACACCTCAAGTCTCTAAAAGCTCAAATTTTCCCCCTGTAACTTCTCTTTCAAATCTGAACAAGTGACATGAAGTGAATAGGACAGAAATGAGGTGCATAGATGTGAATGCCTGGCACAGAGACTTGGCTTATGCTGACTACTTTTATCTTGGTCCCAGTGCCCCATGAGAGGATAAAGATGGCTGCAAGGTGCTTGAGCCAATAGTGAGATCTTATTAAACAACTCAACTTTTTCCTTTTTTTTTTTTTTTTTTTTTTTTTTTTTTTTTTTTTTTTT
>PVKC010016794.1:0-20594 GCA_004027635.1 Crocidura indochinensis
AGCACCTCCAAATAATTCTATTAATGCTATGAGCCTGTACAGTAGCAGCTACTTGAACTGAAAGAGAAAACCTCAGCTGGAACCCTTGTCAGATGCTGTGAACAGTTTTCCTATGATCATTCCCTCCAAATGAACCATACTTTACTTAGTTCTATGCAAATTTCTCCTCACATGGAGATTCCTTCTTTCTCTTCTTTCCTTCTTTTATATCTATTTTCCAATAAATTTTTCTATCGAACCCTGAGTCTAAATATCTTTATTACTCAATATTTTTATTCTGAAAATGCTGAGGAACCTGGGAATCCTGAACTAACACAGAGACTAGCCATACCCGCTCCAGCATCAGCATATTTTGAGAGGTATGACTTGAGATATTTAGATTCTCTTTCAAAAACTGGGAAAAAATAGTAACACAATACACTGAACAGAATAAATAATACTTAAAATGTATGTCTGAGGCTCTTAGGCTGAATGTCTATAAGAAAGATATCTTTGCAGTTTTCTTCCACTGAACTAGTTGTAAACTATAAGGTTAGAAACAATATAATCAGTAAGAATAATCAAGTGTAATTGAATTAAATTTAATCAACATTTGCCCCTATAAAATGAATGTCCTTATTTTCCTCATTTTACAGATTGAGAACTGATATGTAGAATTAATATAATACAGCACACACCTATGCTCCTTGTAATATTATTTAGTATACTCAAGATTTATAAATAAACCAAATGGTCAAGGGCAGATGAGTGAATAAGGAAATTGTCAAAGATAAGTACAATGAAATGCTACCAAAATATTGTAGTTTGTGGCAATGTTAGAAAATAAAGTTGTAATATTAAGTGAAATACATCAGAGGAAAAACAAATAGTTTTCATTCATATGTAATTGATAAAGAAACAAAGAAAGAGAATGAGTAACAGTGAGTGAAAATAAACCCTTGGATTCCAATAAGAGATCTGAGATTACCAGGAGAAAGGTGGAATGGGAGGCCAGGAGTGATGACATGAATACTTATTTAAAAAAATAAAAGTTTTAGTGAAAAATAAAAAATAATATGCCAAGTAAGTGACAAGACCAGGATTCTAAGCTATTTCCAGAGGCATCAGTTCAAAAGTAAATGTGCTTTCTTTCTAGGTAGAGACACTAAACACTTTAAGAGGGAAGGTACTTTTACATTGTGATAGAGCTGAACTGTGAAGACTTTTGATAGGAACCAAAAGGAAAAGGTGGGTGAAATTCAAGAAATGGCCCTAAGCAAGAAAATCATCACTATGGAATCACAAGAAAGCCCTAGGAGAACTTGATAGCCCAGTGACTTGGACCCTGCTGGATCAGGACAAGGAGGACATTCACCTCAGCAACCTCTCCTCTGATTTATAGGCTATAGTTCTTGGAACATAACAAATACTCACTGATTCACCTCTGTTAAAAGGGCATAAGAACAGAAAGACATATACCTTTTTTTGGATTTCTCACCCCACAATCTGGGAACTTTCCTGTATTCTTTTGCCTTTCTTTCTCTTTCCTTAAAGCTTTCCTAAATTCCTACATTTGCTTCCAATCTTGTCTGTTGAGATAAGAACCTAAGTGTCAATGCCACTATAACATTTATTCTCCTGGGCACTGGGATGCCCAGTTTTGGGCATCACGTATTCTGGGAGTTATGTACTGACTTTGCAGTCCTTTCCTAAGTCCCGAATTCCTTTATACCAGCCAGCTGGCATTAGGACGCCTTTCCCAGAAGAGCTGGTTCCAATAAAAGTCCCGTTTGTTCCAGGCATTTCTTTTTTTGGTTTTGGGGTCACACCCGGCAGTGCTCAGGGGTTACTCCTGGCTCCATGCTCAGAAAATTGCTCCTGGCAGGCACGGGAGACCATATGGGGCACCGGTATTCGAACCGATGACCTTGTGCATGAAAGGCAAATGCCTTACCTCCATGTTATCTCCCGGACCCCCAGGCATTTCTTCTTAAAAAAAAAAACCCTTATCACTCCATAACTTTCAGATTAAATTTAGTTCTTACCTTTCTCTCTTTTTCATGTGACAGGTCATTTCCTTCTGCTTGGTCTTTCAAGTCCGACTTCTTCAAGAACTCTGGTTTTTTCCTGTACTCACCAATGATTTCCAAATTCAGACTGATAGTTCAGGGCTCTTTCCCTGCATTCGAGCAACAACTGTCCTTCAAGAGCCTTTGCTGACAAAGAAAACAGTGCTTTCTGCCCAGGTATCTTGACTGTTTTAAATTGGGCAACTAGATATGAGATACTCATTCAAATGAAGACAAATCCAAGTGTTTGTTTTGTTTTGGTTTTCCAGAGTCTATTTTTTAGTCTCTGATATATATCCAGGATTTTTAAAGCATGAGCCCCAATCCATGAAGGCAGCTTTGTTCCCATTATGTTGTCATGAAGTAAATACAAAGAAAGGTTGAATGGTCTAGCCTAAAGTCACTTCTTCCAGCCTTTTTTCTACTCTGAGCTTCTTCTAATCATATTTACTTGTTGTGGCACTTCTATCTTTCTACTTGCCCCCTTTGTCTCCTTTCATAACCCTCTGTCTATGAGATTTTCACTGACAGACACTTTAAATATACTGGTGGCACATAGTGTACCATCTGACTTTTCGTTGAGAAATACAGGTCTAGAAAATGGCTCTTAAACTCTATGCATTGCATCACTCCACCACAGTAGTTCAGAATCACGTAAACTATGCTTCAGTGGGTTTGCTATCTCAATAGGTAGTCAAGGGTGCACATCCTGATTAACCAATGTACTTTTATATTCTCCAATCTTATATTGTTTTATATTTATGCTTTACACATCAACTCTTGAAAAAATTTTATAACTTTAAAAGAAACAGATACATGAACTATACTGCCCTTGATCTTGTACAGAAAGACCTGAATTTAAATAATGTCTTTGTTATTCCCTAGTTTTGTAACACTATAAAAATCACATATCACTGCACCTCAAATAGTCTAGCATCTATCCTACTCAATGCATTGTAACTCTTTTGATATTTTATAACCAGTCAAGATTGACTGCAAGTGATGGAACCCTTATAGCCCATTTCAAGTAGAATGGGATTCAATGCAGAAAAACGCAAAATTTCTAAAAGGGAAGAAAGACTGGAAGACAAGGACTTAAAATTGTACTTAATAGTAACCATAGGTCAAAATATTTTGCAACTGAAATTAAACTACTGCTTCCTAATAATATATATGCTTACTTTAAAAGCCACACAGGAAATGCACAATGGTGAAGGTTATTGGTGTTATATATTGTATGACTGTAACTCAATCATGAACAATTTTTATCTGTGGGGAAAAAATCCTATAGCATGAGCAAATTGTATCCATGGTTTTTAAATAAAACAAATAAATGAAATAGAGCCACAATCACCTCAAAAAGCTCATTTCTGCTGTTATCTTCACTATCATAAATATTAGCAAACAAGTTGCCTATGTGTTCAAATGCCATTCTGGTGTGTCTGTTGGCAGGGCATAAAAGTCCTTGCTTTGAGGAAGTCTGAAAATCCGTTTTTTAACTCCAAATTCTGATGCTATATCACATTTTAAAAAGGCAGAAATCGTTCCTGAATGTTAATAACAATATCTGTCACAAAACATTTAGCCACCATCTCTTGTATCAATAGAGCATGCATTTAGTACCATTATCACAGTCAGGCAAATGGCTTGGTACAGGATTTGTAGCAATTTTAACCCCTATAAGGTAACTATTTAGTTTTCTGGTCCTGCAACCTGGAGCCACTTACAGAGATTTTATTTATTCAACACTAATTGGACCACATGGGATTAGAGACACAATACTTTCTGGTTAACATCTGCATTTAAACAACAGAGTGTATCAGCTTTGAGTAGAGTCACTTTCAGAATTAGAGCAAACACTTGAGAAAAGTGTAGAGAAAGTTTTGTGAACAATACATAACACTTTTAGATTATATAAATTTCTTAATGCCCTAACAAAAAAAAATCAACTCCTACATATGTTAGTTATGATAACACTATAGATTCATACTCTATGAACTTTTAATTAACTACTCCAATAATATGTTATGTCAAATAAGGAAACACAGATAAAACAGAATCACAAGTAATTCAGACTTGTATTTTTTCTCTAAGTACATGGCAAAATATATTAATGACATTTTTACCTATCTACTAATCATTTGTTCTATCTGCTTCTTAATCAGCTTGAAGATTATTTCAGTGATAGGAACCAGAAAAGAAAATAACAAGTAAACAGAAATTTAAAGGATAAAAAAATAGTATGTACCTATATACTCGAGTCTAAGTCAGGGTCTTTCGGCACAAATTTTGTGTCCAACTCTCAGGCTATACTTCGGTCATAGAGGTTATTTGATTCGGTGTGCACTTACTGAATCAAATCCATGTAGTCTACAGTGGTCTTCTGCCGTCTGCTGGAGGGGGCAGTGCTTCAGTCCACAGTCAGGGCTGAGGTGAAGAGATAGGCGGCTGAACTGAACTGTATGCCTGTATGCCTGAACTGAACTGTATATCTCTGAACTATTTAACCCACATTATTCTGCACTTTGTATCAGAACTACAGCAGTGATGATGTTATCTGCAAACTGAGTGTTGATGGCAATGTCTATGCTGATACCCTCACATCAGACACAGCTGAAACTCTATTTGGACATAAAGATGATGATCAGGAATACACTTTTGAAGGATTTTAACCTTTGTGATTTAGCTTGATTACCTGTTAAGCAACAGTTCTCTGCACTTTATTGAAAGTTTTAAAGTTATTGTTGCTAGTTTACAGGGTTTATTTAGCTATATTTTAATTAAATAATTTCTTTATTTAAACATCGTGATTAAAAACATAATTGTAGTTGGGTTTCAGTCATAATAAGAATAACCCCTTCACCGTGCAACCTTCTCATCACCAATGCCCTCATCTTTTTCTTTCCCCACCCCCTGCCATTTAAATAGGCTTTCTACATCCCACACTCACTGACATTGTTATGATAGTTCTCTCTCTTTCTCTTTTTTTCCTTTTTTTTTTTTTTTGGCACACTCGGTGATGTTCAGGGGTTACTCTTGGCTATTCGCTCAGAAATAGCTTCTGACTTGGGGGACCAAAAAGGGACGCCAGGGAGATCAAACCATAGTCATCCCAAGGCTAGTGCGAGCAAGAGAGATGGCCAGCTTCACTGCTCAGGCCCCCCGTTATGATGGTTCTCAGCATAGTTATTTCTCTAACTGCCCCCACCACTCTTTCTGGCAAATTTCTTGAGCCAGATCTTTGGGAAGAATTTATAATTTTTCTTAAAAACCATAGATGAGTGAGATTATTCTGTATCTATCTCTCCATCTGAATTTTTTAACTCAGCATAATAGATTCCATGTACAACCATTTATAGGAAAAATTCATGACTTCATCTCTCCTGGAGGGTGCATAATATTACATTGTGTATATATACCAGTTTCTTTAGCCATTCATCTGTTGAAGGGCATCTTGGCTGTTTCCACAGTCTGACTAATATAAAAAGTGCTGTGATGAATATAGGTGTGAGGAAGAGATTTTTGTACTGGATTTTTATGTTCCTATGGTGTATTCCTAGGAGTGGTATAGCTGGATCAAACGGGAGCTCAATTTCCAGTTTTTGGAGGAATCTCCATATTGTTTTCTTTAAGGATTGGTCTACACGGCATTCCCACCGGCAATGAGTGAGAGTTCTTTTCTCCCCACATCCACTCCAGCACTGATTGTTCTTGTTCTCTGGGATGTGTGCCAGTCTCTGTGGTGCGAGATGGTACCTCATTATTGCTTTGATTTGCATCTCCCTGATGACCAGTGCTGTGGAGCATTTTTTCATGTGCCTTTTAACCATTTGTATTTCTTCTTTGACAAAGTATCTGTTCATTTCTTTTCCCCATTTTGTGATGGGGTTAGATTTTTTTTCTTGTTAAGTTCTGGCAGTATTTTGTATAACTTAGATATGAGCCCCTTATTTGATTGGTATTGGGTGAATAGTTTCTCCCATTCTGTAGGTGGCTTTTTATCCTAGGCATTATTTCCTTTGAGGTGCAGAAGCTTCCCAGCTTAATACAGTTTTATTTGTGCTTTGACTTGTTTGGAGAGTTCTCTATCTTCCTTGAATATGCCTTTAGTTTCAATGTCCTGGAGTGTTTTACCTATGTGTTGTTCTATATACCTTATGGTTTCAGGTCTTATAGCAAGGTCTTTAATACATTTGGATTTTACCATGGTGCATGGTGTTAGCTGGAGGTCTGAGTTCTTTCTTTTACAAGTGGCTGACCAATGTCCCAACACCACTTATTAAAGCAGTTTCCTTGCTTCATTTCACATTTCTTGCCCTTTATCAAAGATTAATTGATTGTATATCTGGGGAGCATTCTCTGAATACTGTAGTCTATTGCCCTGATCTGAATTTCTCTCTTTATTCCAATACCATGCTGTTTTAATGACTATTGCTTTAAAATATAATTTAAAGTTAAGAAATGATGCCTTCAATATTCCTTTTCCCAAGGAATGCTCTAGCTATTTGTGGGTATTTATTGTTCCAGATGAATTTTGGAGTGTTTGATCCACTTCTTTGAAGACTGTTATGGTATTCCTTAGAGGGATTACATTACATCTGTACAATATTTTGGAGAGTATTGACATATTAATGATGTTGATCCCCCCAATCCATGAACAGGGTATATACCTCCATTTCCATGTATTTTACTTCTTTTATTTCTTTAAACAGGGTTGTGTAGTTTTATTTGTATAAGTCCTTCACATCTTTTTTTTTGGGGGGGGCCACACCCGGTGACGCTTAGGGGTTACTCCTGGCTATTCGCTCAGAAGTTGCTCCTGGCAGGCACGGGGGACCATATGGGGAACTGGGGGGATCAAATCGCAGTCTGTCCTAGGTTAATGCAGGCAAGGCAGGCACCTTACCTACAGCGTCACCGCCCGGCCCCCAGTCCTTCACATCTTTAGGCAAGTTGACTCCAAGGTTTGTGTGGCACTAATGTAAATGGGATTGTTTTTTGATATCCATTTCTTCTCTATCATTATTGGTGTATAAGAAGGTCCTTGATTTTTGTGTGTTAATTTGTAGTCTGCCACGTTTCTATATGAATCTATTATTTCTAGAAGGCTTTTGGTAGAGTTTTAATGTTTTCTAAATATAGTAACAGGTCATCTTCAACAATGAGAGTTTGACTTTTCCTTTCCTATCTTGATGACCCTGATATTTTTCTCTTGACTAATCGCTATGGCAAGAACTTCTAGCACTATGTTGAATAGCAATGATGAGAGATGGCAGCCTTGTCTTGTATTGGATTTTACAGGAAATGCTTTCATCTCCACTGAGAATAATATTTGTCATTGGTTTGTGGTAGATTACCTCTACTATACTGAGAAATGTTCCTTTTATTCCCATCTTGATGAGAGTTTTTTTTTTATCAAGAATAGGTGTTGGACCTTTTAAAATGCTTTCTCTGCATCTCTTGATATGATCATATTGTTTTTATTTTTCTTTTTGATGCTATGGTGTATTATGTTGATTGATTTATGGATGTTAAACCATCTGTGCATTCCTGGGAGGAAACCTACTTGGTCGTGGTGAATGGTCTTCTTGATGAGGCATTGGATCCTGTGTGCCAGAATTTTGAGGATCTTTGCATCTATATTCATCAGGGATATTGTTCTGTATTTTTTTTTTTTTTGCAGCATCTCTGTCTGGTTTTGGAATCAAGATGATGTTAGCTTTGTAAAACCTGTTTGGGAGTGTTCCTGATTCTTCAATTTCATGAAAGAGGCTGAAAAGGATTGGTAGTATTTCCTCTTGAAAGGTTTGAAAAATTTCGTTAGTGAATCCAGCTGGGCCTGGGCTTTTGTTTTTGTGAAGACTCTTGATGACCATTTTAATTTCTTCAGTACTGATAGGTTTGCTTAGATATCCAAGACCATTCTAACTTAAACATGGAAGATTATGAAAGTCCAAGAATTTATCCATTTCCTCCAGACTATCATGTTTCATGTTGTAGAGTTTCTCAAAGTAGTCTCTGATTACCCCTTGAATCTCTGTTGTATCTGTGGTGATCTCCCCCTTTTCATTCCTAATTCAGTGTATTAGATTTCTCTCTCTCGTTTCTTTGTGAGTAGGCTAATGGTTTATCAAGCTTGTTTATTTTTTCAAAGAACCAACTTTTGCTTTCATTGATCTTTCGAATTGTTTTTTAAAATTTCACTTCATTGATTTCTGCTCTATGCTTTATTTCCTTCTGCCTACCTAATTTTGGTTTCTTTTGTTGGTCCTTTTATAGTTCTAAAAACGGTGTCATTACACTTTTTATATAAGCCCCCTTTTCCTTTCTGATGTATACCTGCAAGGCTATAAATTTTCCTCTTAGTACTGCTTTTGTGTCCCATAAATTCCTTTTTTTTTTTTTTTTTGGTTTTTGGGTCACACCCGGCAGTGCTCAAGAGTTACTCCTGGCTCCATGCTCAGAAATTGCTCCTGGCAGGCACGGGGGACCATATGGGGCACCGGGATTCGAACTGATGATCTTTTGCATGAAAGGCAAACGCCTTACCTCCATGCTATCTCCCGGGCCCCCGTGTCCCATAAATTCTGACAATTTGTGTCTTCAAATATCATTCATTTCCAGGAATGTTTGGATTTCCTTTTTGATTTCATCTCTGACTCACTGGTTGTTCAGTAGTGAACTGTTTAGTTTCCAAATGTAAAAGTTTTTCTTCTTTCTTATTATGCATCTCATCTTCCAGCTCACTATTTCTATCTTCAGCTGCTGTAACTCTATTTGAGAGGTTTTTCATAGAGTTTTTCATTTCCTCTACTGCGTTTTTCAGTCCTGTTATTTCAGTTTGGAGTTTTTTGATTTCTATATTTGTGATCTGTTCAGATCAATCTAGGCTTTCTTTGAGTTCCATAAACTTCCTCCACATTTCTATTCTAAACTCCTTATCTGAAAGGTTAATCAGGTGGTTGGCATTTTTTGGGTCATCAGAGTTGCCATCTTCATTCTCTATGCATGCTGTTGACCTGTGTTGTTTCCCCATTATCGCGCTTGAAGTGTAATTCTTACTCTGTGTTGTGATGGGTTTATGTTCTATAAGAAGTGCATGGATGTGGAGCAAAGCGGAGAAGCCCTGATTTTTCTTTTTTTGTGTTCTTCTTTGATTGTCACCAGGGATAGGAAGTAGCCTCAGTTTTCACTTTTTAAAAAGACCCCTTTAGCCCAAAGACAGGCAGGAATTAAGCCCTGTATCCTTGTGGGCAGAAGTACACCTACCTGTGATTAGGCACTAATCTCAGTGCTGATTTTGCTGTGTTCTTCTTTGACTGTTACCTAGGAATCAAGCTTAGCAATAAATATTGAAAAAATTTAACCTACTGATTTCTCAATTATTGCAATTGCTTTGAGTATATATTTTTATATTTGAAATTTACCAGTGGCTGCTGCATTTTTCACTTTGGCTTATATTCAAGTCACTAAGTTTTCCAAGTTTTTAGGGTAAAATTAGGGGGGTTGTCTTATACTCAGGTCGGCTTATACTCGAGTACATACAGTATTCATGGTAAAGAGAAATAAAAATGCATAAACATAAAAATAAAACTTTTGAGGTTATAAAATGATAAATAGGAAAACTGTCATTAATTTACAATTTATTGGTATGAAAAATAAAATGTTAAAGTTATTTCATGTAAAATAATTTGCAGAGTAAGGACTCTCAAGCCATTTGTATTCAATCAAACATCAAATTTTATTTCGCTATATAAAGCCATAAGAACTTAGCATTTAATTAAAATACTGCTAATTGTGATAAGAGATTTAGTGTAAAGTGAAAAACTCAGTGTTCATTTTAGCTTGTTCAAGTCTAAAATAGTATGTTGATTTAGCAATTTAGTTCTAATAACAATGAGATCATGACAGAGAAATGGTAAATATACGTGAAGAAATCCAAAAAGAAAATTTAGGGAATGACACTACAATAAATAATGAGACTTGTCAAAGAAAAAAACAGATCAGCTCTACCTTGCTAAAATGATTCTATCCAAACACTTGTCTGTTCATATTTACCCTGAAGACAAAAAGCCACATGAAAGATAAAGATTGTACTTCAGAATATTGAATGACATTTTCTAGTTTGGGGAATAAATTTATAACTCCCCAATTGTCACAGCAATGAAGCCCCACAGTAACATTTAAGAGAAACAGCTCCTGTGGTATTGTTATTTACACAATTGTTAGAACAAACTGGATTTTTTAGGTATTTACCTTAAGGTCCAGTCAGTTTTGAGAACATATGATAAATTGAAATGCATACTGATTGCTGCAGTTTTTTCCCCATATCTTTTTTCTTTTAAATATACCTTGAAATAAAAAGAAATTATTTCAACACATTCAGAGTTGTCAAAATTGGAAAGGGAAAATACATATGAGTACATTCAGGGAGGTGTGGGTTTGAAACCAGAGGAAGTTATTGGTTAAAGGGACATTAAGATCTCTAACTCACTAGATAAAGACATAGGGGCCTCTCTGGCTAACTAGGTAATCATGCAGGCATATAGTTGGTGGAAAGAGGGAATTTTGGAAGGAAGGTTAGAAGAAATAGAGGAAAAGATGAGTAGAACGAATAACTGTTCATTTATGCTAGACAATTACTTAAGACAGCAAGACACAGATGATGGTTGGTTATACTTATAAGTATCCAAATTATTAGTGCAACATTGGAAAATATTTTAACCCATATGTTAAATTTTCTTCTTACCCCTTAAAGTTTTAGTAATATCAAACATGTTATTTCATGTTTTAAAAATTCTCTTTCAAAATATAACTTCCTCTGTTCTATTTTTCTGTGTAGTTCTCTATTTGGACAAAGTCCTAGTTATATGTTTATCACACTATTTTGTATATTATTGGGCTGTAATTTCATTATATTTATTTCCTCATCTAGTTTGTTCTTAACATTAAACTGTGAGCCATCAGAAGCATAAAAATATGTATTTTGTTTGTATTAACTGAATATACATAATGTAGCTTCACACAGTATATGCAGTAAATATTTAATATAAAATGAATGGATACATTCACCTTTTATTTAATTTTTCTAAATAAATCTGCTGGAGAACTCTTAAAATTTCTCATACACAGATCACACTCAGATCCTTAAAATCAGCATGAGGGTAAGAGATAAATGTCTTTTTTTTTTTTTTTAACATTGTATGGTGATTCTACTGTGCAATGAAACTTGAGTACCAGTTTCCTGGAATGAGTTTCTTTCTCCTCTGGGCAATTTGTTTAGTCTACTGACCAAGTCTTGATTCACAGATTTTGCTCTGAAGGGAATAGTCACAGAAGTATGGTATTAGGTAGATGAATTTGTGTTTCTCAATTCTCAATACCTCACAACTTTTATTTTTGATTTTTCCACAACTCATCCTGGAAAATGTACTTTAATTTCTCTTTAGAGAAATCATTTAGACAAAAATAGTGGAATATCTTTAGATTAAAAATCATTTCCTGGGGCCGGGCGGTGGCGCTGGAGGTAAGGTGCCTGCCTTGCCTGCGCTAGCCTAGGATGGACTGAGGTTCAATCCCCCGGTTCCCACATGGTCCCCCAAGCCAGGAGCGACTTCTGAGAGCGTAGCCAGGAGTAACCCCTGAGCG
Organism: Crocidura indochinensis; assembly: GCA_004027635.1. Classification (NCBI taxonomy): domain Eukaryota; kingdom Metazoa; phylum Chordata; class Mammalia; order Eulipotyphla; family Soricidae; genus Crocidura; species Crocidura indochinensis. The sequence continues at coordinate 11,697 of PVKC010016794.1, forward strand.
TCACCAGGTGTGGCCCAAAAACAAACAAACAAAAAAACAAAAACAAAAAAAAACAAAGAAAATAAAAATCATTTCCTGAACTTCTGAAATTTTATGGTATCAAATCCTTTTTTATTAAAGAAATAATTAGGGACATCGAATTCTGTTCTTAGGACTACATTTTGCTACTAGCATCAATATGGGAACATTTTATACTTAATGTCCAGGTGAAGATGCAAATGTAAATTTAAAAAAAATTGTCCTTCTTTCTTATAACCAGAAAGCTACCACTAGTGCTGAAAGTCTAAACATTAATGGTCTTGGAGCCTGAGAGATAGCGTGGGGGTAGGGCATTTGCCTTGCATGCAGAAGGACGGTGGTTCGAATCCTGGCATCCCATATGGTTTCCCTAGTCTGCTGGGGATGATTTCTGAGCATAGAGCCAGGAGTAATCCCTGAGAGCTACTGGGTGTAAACCCCCTCCCCAAATAATTAATGGTCTTAATTGTGCTTTTTGTGGTACTTCAAAAATGATGCTCTTTTGCTCTGGAAAATTCACTCTTGTTGTGACCTTGGGGATACTAGAAAAATCAGTGGTCTGATTTCCATTACTGTGTACATGGTGTGGCACTGGGAATCTAATCACCTCATGCCCTCCCTCATGTTTTCCAGGCAGGCAGTTTGCCATTTATCCACCACTGTGCCCTGGGACATTTTGGACTGAAGGTATTTTAAGAACATATTCAAAGAAGATGAAAGCACTATGACATCCCTATGAATATATTTGGCTTTGTTTCTTTTCCTTTCTCTATATGATTGGAGACGCCTTTGCAAAAAATCTTCTTGTTCAGCTTAGTCTGGAACTCTTTAAATAGTGAGTCCCTTTGACTTCAGTATAGTTTCAGTGACTAAGCAGTTTTAACTTATGCACACAGAAAAGCAGCTTTTCCTATAAATATTATTTTATGTAGAATTTGTAGTGATAGCCATAATGAACTGTTGAGTAAATTCCTCTCCATTCTATGGATGAAGTTCATCCAGGATAAATCTGTTTTCTTAGAATTAACCTGTATTCTTTTTAAACTCTTTGCCCTAGTTTGAATCTTCCAACTCAGCTGGTGATTTCAAACCAAGGCTGAAAAGAATTTATAAGAAAATAACCACATGACATCTGCCCCTGAAGTGACATATTAGGTGAGGGTAATTCACAGTGTTGGAAAAAGACCACTCTTTTCTTTGGGATTTCGTGCATGGCCAAAGGGCGTCTACATTTGCTGTTGATGCTTTTTGCAAGAACATTAAACTCTATTTGCAGCATTTCTTCTTCATTCCCCATTAGGAGACTTATGCAATCAGAATCCTTAATGGACTTAATCAGCAGGATAACATGACATTTCCACACCCTGTGCTAAGTAGAAGGCAGAATACAAAGACATATTAGAGACATCCTTGCCCTTGAGGATTTTAGAATCTGGTTTTAGAGAGTTACAAAAACTACTCCATACAGCAAGTCTATTAGAGGGACTGTTTAAGTCAGAACTCATTTGTTCTTAAGGAAAGGAGATACACTTTGAATTGCTCATTTGGATACAAAAATTTTGTATAAATTCCATGGAAAGTCAAACTACTAGTTGGCAGAATTATCATATAAAAGCAGTGAAGATACATCTTTAAATATATTATTTTCCCCATCCTCTTTTTATTGGGGGAGCATGCCTGGTAAGTTCTGTGGACCAATCCCAGCTTTGTTCTTGAGTATTACTCTTGGTAATGCTCATGGATGATATAGTGCTGAGAATTATGCAGAGACACCCCACCCCCCAAACATATAACACTACTGGGCCCATTAAGCAACTATATCACCTTGCCTGCATCCTTCATCTTCTCTTGCCTAGATCCCTCTATATATCTGAAGATCTCGGCTAAATTTTTCTAGGTGATTCTAATTAAAAATAATACTCAGAAATTTTCCATTGTCATATTTTTCATCTTATATAGCTTTACCAACTATAGTACTGTAAAGTATTAGAACTAAAAGGAGAAAATATAACAGAACTTGAGCAAGATATTTTATTTTAGAAAAATGATATTATAGATATTTTACCACTCTCTTTGTATGAAATTAGTTCAAAAACACAACTGGCTCCAAAGTGTATATACCATTTTCACTTTATTTAATCTTTGGCTATGAAATTAAAATTATTAGATGAGATTGAAATATTTCTGGAAATCCTCCAAAGCATCCAAATTTCAAAACTTGTCACCTAAATTCATTTTTATATTTAACTGTAGAATCATAAATATTGGGATTTTTAGATCTATATTCAAACAGACAGGGTAACATAGTTTAAATTCCATTTTACTAAAAACTGTTCAAGGCCATCAAAAGTTACCAAGAGAGGTCATATGAAATTAAAGTTCATTTGAATTTTTCATCTTAAAGTCTCAAAGTAAATTTTGAAAGATTACATTATCTCTGTAGAATAAGGAAAACTTAAAATAATCAAAAATGAATTATCAAAAATGTATCAAAAAGGCAAAGTTGACTACAAAGAATTGGAAAGTGAGATATAGGCAATGGCTGGGTCAAATTTTATCAAAATATTACCTATAAAATTATTTTTACAATATTAATGCTGATAGAAGCATAGCCTATGATTTAGCAATTCTATTGCAAAATATATATTCCACAGAAATGTGGACATAACTCATCTAAAATCATTAATGAAAATTCATATCAGCACTATTCACTATAGTTCAAATTGGAAATGACCCAAATGCCCATTAGTTGCTTTAATAAAATGGACTATTAAATTTTGCTATATTCTCAAATAGTGATCCTATATTTCAGTTAGAGTGAATGAATTATAAGTACATGAAAAGCATTGTATGAAATATCATGAACATAGTGTTGAGCTAAAGCCAGAAACAACAGAGTCAAAATTATAATTGCCTTTATATCAAGTCCCAAGCACACATCATGGACTCCTTGAGGACACTTTGTTGGAGATGTCACATGTTGGCCTCTGGCTTAGAATTTAGCTTAGCCCAGACTTTCAGTTAGCCTCATAAAGGATAACTGAAATTTGAGCAGACTTTTCATATTCCTTTGAGATAGAATGGCCTATTTACTAGCTGAATGAATGCTACTATGCATCTTATGTCAGTTCTTTGTACAATAACTAACTTTTCCAGTCAATTCTCTTCCAGTTTCAGGTTAATAAAACTGTGAACTTTAATAAAATAATAGTTGCTTCAAACTATAAAAATTCAAGAATCTTATTATTCAGTAGTGCATGACTAGACTACCTCCTTTTTAACAGGATTAAACTTCTTGTATTTCTCATTCTTATTCTTTCCTCTTTGTGTTTCATTTATAGACAGTGACTTTGTGATTACAAACATGGGTATTGTAGTTAGATATCCTATGTCCAAAGTACATTTTAGCAAATTACTAGAAGTGTGACCTTGAGCAATCCAACCATTTAGTTCCTCATATGTAAACTAAAATAAAAGATAATCTATGCATTTGATTGACCAGAGATTCAAATGCATCTATAAATATAGATATTAGTAAATAAACTGTCACAAACATCTGGCATATTAAAAACACAAAATAATTTTACCTGTTAAAATATATCCATATATATCCCTCCCATCTCCCTCCAATATTTCCCTTCATATATTCTACAGTAGTTAAGTTGCTCAGAATTTTTCATATAAGACTTTGCAATGCATTTAATTCACCTTTCCAAAGTTTGCTCTACTCTTTAGCAGAATATATCTTTGTGTGAAGCCAGACTAGCATTAATGTTCCCCACAAATAAATTCAGCTATCTTTTCTATTTTTTTCTTATTAGTTCTTCCATGCTTATGTCAACAATTTTTTGGGTTTGTTTTTTTTGTTTTGTTTTGGAGCCACCTCCAGTGGGGCTCAGGGGTTACTCCTGGTTCTGTGCTCAGAAATTATTCCTGGTTTATATGAGATGCCTGGGATTGAACCATGGTCAACTGCCTGCAAAGCAAATGCCCTCCTCACTGTGCTGTCACTCTGGCCAATAGGTCAACAGTTTTTATCTAAAAGGATGAGTTGATACTTCACTGACTTATGATCCTTATAATTGTTAATTATTTTATTTTTTATTATTTTCTTCTGATGACCTCAAGTACCCTTTGCTTTCATCTCTACTCAGAGATTAAGTATTGCTTCCAACATCAGTTTATCAATGAACATTTTTCTAATTCTTCCTAATGTTTTCTTATTTCTCTATTAAGATCCCCACTTTTTGCTTTGTAATTGATTTCTTTCATAACTCGTTTGCTTTTCTTTCCTACAGGGGCAGGAGGTTGAGCAATGCCTGGAGGTGCTCAGAGCTGATTCCTGACTCTATGCTCAGAAATTACTCTTCAAGAAACCACAGCAGTGCTTGGGATAAAACTAGTGTCAGCTACTTACAAGGCAAGTAAATTAACTCAAGTAATATCTTGTACATCCCTCATTTCTATTAAAACACGCAAATAATTAATATACCCATCCTTCTTGACAAAAGCCTTACTCAAAAGCATAATATTAATTTTCAATTTTCTTATCATCCTTAACACAATGGAATAGAACATGAAATATTTCTTGGCAAATGCTTTGTACCTAGTGGGCATTTAATAAATGTTTGCTAAATTGCACAGTCTAGAAGGAAATGGAATTTAATAATAAGTAAGGAAGTGCCTTGTCAAGAATTTGAACATCAAACTTAAGTTTTTGCTTCTAATCCATTTTAAAAACTATCTGCCTCTCAGCTGATGAGATACCATTTCTATTTATATAAATACCTAAGATAAGATATTATACTGCTTCTATCAGTAACATATCCTAGTGTATAGTAAGCTCTAATGTCAGAATAGTCTTATTCCTTTCCAACCCAAATCCTTCATGTTGCAGACAGAGCTATTTTTCATGGCAATTTTCCAAATGAAGATAAAGAAATAATGCAGTGATCACTTAGAATCATCTGCCAATTTCCTCTTTGCAATTAAGTGTTCCTCCATCTATGAGGTTAGGGCAGGTGCACAATATTATCACCATCACTCACTTGTTCAAGGTGACTGGCCCAAGGACAGATGCTTAGCCCAAGTTGGACCAATAAATCTCTCCCCCAGTACTTTCTCTTCTCTGGGATAATAAAGAAAACTTTAGATCAGCTTTTTTACAGTGGTTTCAGATACCTGATATAAATTTCTCAGACTATCAACTGTCATACTCAGTGTTATGGAAAAAAAGACAAGACTAAATGTAGAGAAAAAAGAAACCTTTAAGAGTAGAAGACAAGTATCAGATAGAATGCCAGTGACTAATCTAGTCATTCTGATATCCATGAATTTAATAAACTTTGGATTTGTGAGACTTGACTGTTCAATTCCTCCTTAGATTCCATTGTTCATAAAAGTACACATTGCCTTAGATATTTCTTCTGATGCTTTTCTCATTTGCAACCAAAATAAACAAAAAAATTCTTTACAAGCCTTTGCCTTCTATACACTTTACTCAATTAACAAGAAATTACCCGTTATATCATATTTGTATGAAAGAAACTTTACACTTTCACCTCTTTTTTAAATAAATATTTTTATTATTTTCAAAATTAAACATGAAAAATGCAGACGGAGTACAAAGAACATTTATTTTTCCCCAAAATCATTTGAGAGAAAATCAATACCCACACCCCATGCCCTGGATACATCACTGAGCCTTTGGTACAAACAGGTATCTTCTTTCTTCTCCATGATCTAACATTATGAATAAGAAACCATAATGTTTCTGAAGTTAGAAAATTGACATCCAAGTCTAATTAGCAGGGATATTAATAGAGTTCATTCAAGTTTATCAAACTGCCCCAATATTTTTAAATATTTTAAATAACGAAAATACTGACTCTGTGGCATTAAGTTGTCAAGTGTCCTTGGTCTCCTTTCTTCACTCCTACTTATAATATGAGATGAAGCAAATAAAACTTTGGCATCTGCTGGCTGAGAACAGAAGGCAGAGAGAGCCCTGGGTCACCACAGATATTAAGGTGTAAGAACCATGGGGCCCGGGTCTGCAGATTTTTTCTTGGCCCCAAATGATGTAAAGAAATGTGGGCATTGGTCATGGCCCCAAAGTTGTTCTTTCCTGTGGCTCTAGAAAGCCCCAATGGCATCAGATCTTTGGCAAGAACCATCCATGGGGCTCTCAGACGTACAGGCATACATGCTCCTTAAAATGGATTGTACTACTCCTTATCAACTCAGGTCTTTTGTTTACTTTTACTATACGAATAATTGTTATATTCAATCTTTATGAAGAAGATACTTTTGGTCAGGCAGTGTACAAACTGCTTTAGTTTTATCACTTGGTCAGGCAGTGTACAAACTGCTTTAGTTTTATCACTGTAGTTCTTTCAAAACATTCTTCATAGGGGTTGGAGAGAGCTCAGTGGTAGGGCGTTTGCCTTGCAAGCAGTCAATCCAGGATGAATGGTAGTTCAAATCTAGGCATCCTATATTGTCCTCTTCGAGCCTGCCAGGAGCAAATTTTGAGCACAGAACCAGGAGTAATCCCTGAGCACTGCCAGGTGTGACCTCCCCCCCCCCCAAAAAAAAAAAAAACACCAAAACATTCCTCATTGTTCTGAAGCATGTCATTAAGCTTGTCTTTATAATTGAGGACGCTGAGGCAAAATCAGATGAAAGCTTAAAAATCAGACATGGGCTAAAGAGATAGTATAGTAAATAGGGTGCTTGCCTTGCATGTGGCTAACCTAAGGGCGATCCCCAGTTTCGTATATGGTCCCTGCAACCATCAGGAGTGATTCCTGAGCACAGAGCCAAGGAGTAACCCTGAGCATAATCAGCTGTGCTCCCAAAACAAAAACCAAAAACACAAAGCCACACAGATCACAAGGTCTTCCTGTCCACATGCCTTAATTTACCCCATCCTTTTGTATTCAGCCTTCTATTCCTCATGAAACTTCAATCTCTTCTTTCAGAGAAGCACTGAGCAAGTGGATTTGCAGTTTACCAGAAAGACTCTAACCCGAGGAGAGTCAGAACTTCTCAGTGTCTGCTTCTACCCAACCACACAGAAAATTGACCAGGCAAGGAAAACATTTATAAAAAATTTATCTCAGGGGCTAGAGCGATAGCGCAGCAGTAGGCGTTTTCCTTGCATGCGGCTGACCCAGGTCTGACTGGGGTTCAATCCCAGCATTCCACCTGATCCCCTGAAGCCAGGAGCATTTTCTGAGTTCATAGCCAGGGGCAACCCCTTAGTGCCACCAGGTACAGCCCCTAAATCACAATAAAATAAAAGGGATAAAAAATTATTTCGTGCTTAGAATGCTGAAAAGAAAATAAGGTCTAGTCGTTTTGCTTGATCATTTTACTTTTTATATTTTTAAACTCTTGAAGTAACAAGATATAAATACAAGCCCACAGACTTTTGAAGTATGGAATAATAACAAATAGTGCTGAAAGAAAAGCTGGGGAAAGAATTCTGAATTCTGAACAGTCTGACTGGGCCGAAGCTATGACATCTTTGTGCTTCTTGTGGTCTCTCTACAGAGATGCCAACAGAGACCCTTGTACTGGGTCTCTGTCTCCTATTTCCTCCCAGGGCATAGGGACTCTCTGGAGTTTATCATCTGCTCTCTGTTGCTACAAAAGTGCCAAAGGACAGGATCTCAGCAGCCAGTCCTCACCATGGGAGACAACATATCAGAGCTGACTCTTTCTTCAGGAGCTTGGGGTTGAGGCAGAAAAAGTGCCCGAGTGTCCTGAAGGAAGGGACATGTCTCCAGAGACAACCATCCTCTACAGTCACTGGCATCATAACCTGTAGAAGCTAAGTGAGAGCAGGAAGGCAGAAATACACAGGCTATTTCAGGGGAGAAAGCCTGCTGGCTGGGTCTCTGGCACTCAGAAAATACGAGTTCACTGATTGGCTCACAAGTTTCAAGGGTTTTGTTTGTTTGTTTGTTTTTGTTTGGGGGAGTTGATTATTTTTATTAGTTTTATGTTTTCCTTCCTTTTTCCCTTTCTTTTCTTAAACTAATTTTTATAGTTTCTAGAAGGACTCCTCCCATTTTTTTCCTTGTTTGAAATTTTGCCCCCCCCCCTTCCTTTTCTTTTTCATTTTTTTCTTACCTTCAAGCAGAACCACATAACTTGAACCATCTTGGTCTGCCTCACAAATTGAGGGGGAAATAATGAAGGGCACCAAGACCAAACAGTCGTATGAACATTGAATAGAAATAAAAAATGATCAGACTTAAACACCAAATCCAAAGCCAACTACAACAGAATGGATACCCAATCTACAACAATCTACAACAAGGGACCACTTATACTAGCAACCTGGGGGCAAAGGAAGGGCATGCTGGGAACAGGGGTGGAGGGAGGACAAGATTGGCGGTGGGATTGCCCCTGATTCAATGTTACTATGTGCCTAAATAGAACTGTGAAAGATTTGTAATCCACTTTGAAAAAAAATATTAATAAAACTTTTTTCTTTTTCTTGTAAGCAGTTTATGTATTGATTGATTTGATTAATGGCTTTTGGGTCACACCCAGCGATGCTCAGGGGTTACTCCTGGCTCTGCGCTCAAAAATCGCTCTTGGCTAGCTTGGGGGACCATATGGATGCCAGGAATCGAACTTGGTCTGTCCAAGGTTGGCCACATGCAGGGCAAATACCTTACCACTGTGCTCTCTCCGGACCCATAAAATAATTTTTTTCTAATCAAGTTAATACAGAGATAGAGAAGTCTTTTATAGTGCTTATTCAATGATTTAAAGAGGCTTCTTTTCAGATGAGTTACGGCAAGATTTTTCAGAAGAACCACAATGTGGCTAAGAATTCTGTCCTCAGTTCACACACACACACAC
>PVKC010016795.1:0-20568 GCA_004027635.1 Crocidura indochinensis
GAGAGAGAGAGAGAGAGAGTATGTGTGTTCGTGTTTCTGTGTGTTTATCAATATTTATGACAAACACAGCTCCTAGGCCAAAAAATGGAGTCAGTAAATTTCTGTCTAACTCAACCAAGCATTCTTGTCTCATCTCTGGATCATAGGCAAGACTGTCCTTACGATGTCATGGTCTCCATGAAGAGGAAACTTGTATTCCTAGGCCTAAATCCCTGTGAGAGATCCTCGAGACTCTTCCTCCAGAACAAACCTCCCCACCCCCACCCCCACCCCCCAGCCATGGCAGCATTTCATTACCTGTCGCAGTGGTTGCACTTGAAGGGCTTCGCACCCGTGTGTTTCCTGTAGTGCCTTGTGAGCTCATCACTCCGGGCAAAACGCCACTCACACCCTTCCCACGAGCACTTGTAAGGCTTCTCACCTGCAAGAGAGGATAAGATATTCATGGTCAGCGAAACAGTTGAGGGCCCAGGCCCGAACCTCTGCAACACCCCGCTTGACTTTGGTATTAGGAAGGAGCTGTGGGTGTCCTTGAGAAACCCCATGTTCCCACAGGACGCAGCACTGTGCTTTTCATTACCTGGGTTATGCATGTGTGTGTGGTGTGTAGTACATGTGTGATGTATGGTATATGAGTGTGCTGTATATAGGTTGTATGTGTGTGGAAAGTGTGTGGGGTACTGTGGTGTGTGTGGTGTGTATCTGTATCTGTCTGTGTGTCCAAGCTCTGCTTCTGAATGTTACTGCAATATCTACTTTAACCTTCAAAAGTGGTTCACAAGCTCTTCCAATCACTTTAGCTCCCAGAGTTTAAGTATTTCCTTCACTGTGGAGGGATCAATTTTTATTTCTTTTCTATCCCAGGACCGCTGTCAGCCCCATAGTCCAAGCATCAAGGAAATGTGCTATTTTCATCGGAACCACAAATGCTTCTAATTCTATTTTTCTCCTGAACCTACAAGCCATTTACCACTTCAGCCTTTTTTAAGTCTCCTTCCCCGCTCTCCTACCACAAACCCTCACCAGGTAGCTGCAGACATAGACATGGCCAACAGCTCGAGTCCCCCAGGACCCCCATTATTTTGCCGATGGATGGACAGGGAGAAGCTAGGGAGATGATCTAATCTAGGAGAGAGTCCAGTGAAGATGGCTTTCTGGCTCCTGCATTTCTGTCCAAACTAGACACACCAGCCCAGTTTTGGAAGCCCTGTTCGCAGAGCCTCGGGAGCCTGCAGGTCCGTGCTAGGTACACGTTGTTACAAAATATTTTGAAAGTCAATTTGTCAGAGCAGGGCCTAGCCTTGCCACATTGAGGTTGCTTATGAGCATGAAATTCGAGCTCCAGCGCTCCGGTGACCTTTCTGGACTGTGCAGCAAATACAAACCCAGGGATGTTGGAGAAAGTAAGTGCATGACTTTTCCTGAGGACACCCCCACCTCCATTTTTATGCCCATCAACATCTGTCATGAAATGTAACAAATATTTACTCTTCCCATTCCAGGCTGAACTGATTCTAATGAAGAAGTCAAAGCATCTTTAACACCTGTGAAATCACATCTTGAAACTCACATCTCAGCCAGCCCTGTCCCACTCTGGGCAAGGCTATAAACCTCCTTTCTGTTACCCCTGATCTCTTAGAGTATCATCAGGGGAAAAGGCTGTGCAAAAGCAGAGGACAAAGTGGGTATTTGTATGTGAACTAGAAGCCCATGTACCCCAAATGCACAGAGCAGGTAGAAAGAAGCTAGAGATACTCATTTTGAGGCCCTCGGGCTGTTCTACCATTCCCCCCATGTCATGACTACCCCATCGAGACTACTATGCCATTCTTGGCCCTCTTTCCTTCCACCTTTCTCTTTCCCTTCAACCTCACTACAAAGCCTTTGCAATTCTTGCTTTCCAGCACTACATGTTCAACCACACACATTTCCCCTCACTAAACTAATGCCCTTGAGCTGGTACTCTGGAAAGGGCAACATGGGAACCTCTTTCCAACAGCACCCAGAAGACACAAAAGGGCTGCAGGTCTGGGAGGAAAAGACTGCCTTAGAAACATAAACTTTCTGGGGCTATGAGACCTTGAATTCATCCCTCTCACCCCTCACATCCAGCAGGACTGGGGTGGCTCTGTTGACCCACATAGCAACAGATGAGAGCCCTGAGTCAAACCTGCACTGTTGAGCCCAGCTGCTGGCAGGAGCATCCCTGCCCTGGTCCACAAGGCATTATGGGGGATGAGAGGAGCACTCACTAGATCTAGATATAAGTTTTCTTTAGGAAGATGTGTTGGCTAGAAGACAGCAGGAGAATGAAGTGTCCCATCGCCTCTGAAGTTACCTATCCCTCTGGTGGCCTTGGTGACGCTCTAAGTCTTAATGTCCCCCATCTGTCCAATGGGGGCAAGCTCCCTAGCGGACTGTCCCTTGGGGAGGCCAGAACACATGTCCCCTGAGTTTCAGGTGAGCCATTTGCCTGTTTTCACTCCTCTCCCCCACCTTGCCTGGGTGTTTAGAGGCTGTGGACAAAAAGGCCTAAGTGTATGTCACCCAAACAACTGTCAGAGTTGGGGTTCCAGGCAGTAAGTGACTCTGGTCACTCATACTCATGTAAGTGACTCTGGTCACTCATAGCTCATGCTGAGCTATGACATATTGCAAAATAATATCTTCTTTGGAAGCCTTCAATGTTTTCCCTGTATATTGACAGGAACTATCTATGCAGTGATAGAATTCAAGACAATACAGTGTTGGTTTTTTTGTTTTTGTTTTTGTTTTTGTTTTTTTACAGCTGCTTTGAGTAAGATACTAAGAGATGAAGGCTAGGTAGGCCCTGGCAGAAAACTGTGACCCTTCTCAGAGGGAAGCTTGTCTGTGTGTACTGGTCACTTTATGCCATTGCCTGATTACCCAGGAAGCCCAGGAACTTCAAGGAAATCAAATACGCATGTATGAATGAGGGGCACTAGGATATCAGAAATTCAGAATATAATTCAGAGCTACAAAATAATTCAGAGCTATAATACAGCAGGTAGGGTATTTGCTTTGTATGTGACCAACCTCGGTTCTACACCTGACACCCCAAATAGTACCCAGAACATCTGCTTTGCTAAGAGTAATTCTTGAGTGCAGAACCAGGAGTAAGCCCTGAGCATTGCCAGGTATGCCCCTTCCCAAAAAATTTAGAAGGAAAGATTCGAAATACTCTCTACCCAAAGAGCAAAACAAAACTGGGGACTCATGGAAACTTTGAGCCATGCTCAAAATATAACAAGGAGCACCTGGAAATCCCATTCTCTAGTCACCAATGCAGAAGTTGAGAGTTTTAAATCAAACCCACAAGCAAACTAGCCTATCTATAGTCTATCATACCCAACAGCACTCTGAAGGACAAAGAAAAAACAGAGAGAATGAGTAAGAGGCTTCAAAATGGTTGTCTTGAGGTATTTTAAAAATGCTGCTTCCTTTTTCCTTTACTGGAAAAAATTTTAAACTGATTTTGGGTTTTATGTTGGTGAATAGTATCAAGGATTCAGTTCTTTCCCAGAAGACAATTGCTTAATTCCCAGCAAAAGTCAAGGCACCGGCCCAGGAAGTTTCAGGTTCATTCTAGAGATGATGGCTTATAAAAAGTCACACAAGCAAAAAGTATGGACAGATCCTGGCCTCAGAATTCTATTATCTGACAGTTTCCTGATTCTACACAAAGCCAGTTCCTTGTGCCCCACAGTTTAACCAATTCAGATTTATCAAACTATCTAGTCTTTTTTTTGGCGGGGGGCACACCTGGCGACGCTCAGGGGTTACTCCTGGCTATTCACTCAGAAGTCGCTCCTGGCAGGCACGGGGGACCATATGGGGAACCGGGGGATCGAACCGCGGTCCGTCCTAGGTTAGTGCAGTCACCTTAGCTCCAGCGCCACCGCCCGGCCCCCAAACTATCTAGTCTTAAATCAATTCATCTACAACTTCCCATTTCTGCAAAACTACTGAAAAGTTAAACTAGCCAAGAAGAAACTCAAATAAAAGATGAACTCCTGAAACAGTTCAGAAATCAGAGATACAGAATCTGGCTTCAAGTTAGGGTTCATAGGGTTGGGTAGATTGATTTTATTTCTGGTTCTCTCGATGTTTCCATGAACCAAGTTTTTCTCCCAAGGTAAGTCAGTTAAATTCCACCATCAGTGCTTGGGAGGATAAGATGATATCTCCCTTGATACTAACAATGCTTCATCTTGATCCACTGTCACCATAACCCAAGGCCTTTGGTGTCATCCTAGTAAGCCAAGCTGAAGGTATCTGCTCATTGAATAAGAGATATGGATCTTCTTTCTTTATAAAAGCAAAACAAATGTTTTCTCTCTGAGAAAAAGGAAATAAAGAAAGGCAGAAGGGAGGGAGGAGTAAGGAAGCAAGAGAAGGAGGCCGGAAAGATGGAGGAAGGAAGGGAGGGCAAGTTTGGAGAAGCTGGAGCATATTAATACAAAACCAACTCCTTTCCTTTACCACAACAACCTCTTTCCCCTTCCTTCTCTTGTTCCACTGAGATACTATTTCTGGATCTAAGGTGGACAGAGCCATCCCCTTTAAACACAACCTAGACAGCACCTGGAACATAACCACAACTCAGCTCAGTGAGCAGCAGAAATGATCCAGAGGGTCATGAAACAGAGAGGAGGAAAGTTCCAGCAAGGGGCTGGAGTCTAGTTGGAGGGGGCAGTGTCTGTCTGCAGAGTTTCTGGAGACCCCCTGCATTTTTGAGAGCCCATCAGAGAGCTTTTCCTATTTGAAAATGAATCACAGGAAACTTATTTCCCTGGGGGAGTGTGTGTCAGCTCCGAGCTGACAGTAGGTCTAATCAAGAGTAAATAGGTTTAGAGCCATCCGAGGGCTCTTAAAGGGAGTTAAGGATGCTTAAGAAACAGGACAGACTTTCAGCCGGGGATGGAGGTGGGAGAATCAGGCGAGAATACTTGTTCTTCCCTCCAAGTAACCTCTTTGAAACGGAATGTGCTCTGTACCCATGTGGTATTTTGAGTTTCTTGGTTGAAGAGAAAACAGACATGACTCATTTGGAAAGAGACCTCCCCAATTATGTTCAAGGGGCCTTGGGGCCACTTCCAACAATACTTGATAAAACAAGCAGAAGGTTTATTACTGGGCTTCAAGAATGCTGAGCTGCTCAGGCCCTGCAAGGTTGAGGACCATGAGGTCACCCTAGTGGTTCTTAGGAATGTCAAGGATCATACACTGAAATGGAGGGAATATATATCCTGTGGAGGTTTGGACCCATGTTAGGAGTATGAACAATATGTGCCCTGACCTTCATGCTAGCTCTTTGGTCTCATAAATAATGTCTAAATATGTACTTGTAATCGGTGTAGCTTTATCTCTGCATCCTATGAATGTGCTGAGGTCCTAATAGAGATATTTAAAAACTAAGAGTCAATTAACTATAAATAGAAGCTATATGTTTTCCTGCTGAACTTAAATTAGCATTTGGCACAGAGCTACATCAGACACTGTGGTACAGAGTGAATGAAGACAGCTTCACTCCATATTCTCTGGTCTACAGGTTTTCCTTTCCTGCCCTCCACAGCAAAGAAATTGTTAATGTGTAAATTGAAACATGTAGCTCTCCTATAGAGGACATTTTCAAGTAATGCATACCCACTGGATTTGACTTTATGCATTTGAAAACATTCTGCAGAGTTCTCAGGTTACCTCAGACAACCAAAGAAATGGATGACCAGAGAAAGTAAGACCTGGCAGGATAATTGCTCCCATAATTTCTTACCACAGTCAGAACAAAAGGCACGAATCCTTCAGTAGAGTACCAGCATAATCTAGACTCCTCCTCCCTTTCTAGTCTTATTTTTTCTCACTCCCCATTTACCCTTCCTTTTACCATGGGTCTTAGATCTTATATTTCCTACTGAGGATCTCGGTACCTTCCGTACCTACTGAATTTCTTCTTGCCCTTGCTTCACTTGGGTCATTATCCAAATGCCACTCATCTCATCAGAGAGGAGGCTCCTTCATGACCAGTTGTAAAATCACAGATTCTTTGCCCTTTCCATATCACTTAACCCCTCTAAAATTGTGTGTATTATCCATGAATGCCTGTGTTACTATTATCTGTTTCCCTATAAAATCCTAAGCATCACAGAGGCTTGCATTCTTCTCTATAGGCAGCTTAGGCCCAATTCTGCAAAAATCCTACTATGAGGAAACACATTGTGACTTGCAGTCAGGACCAAAGTGCACCCAAAGGGCTTGGCCTGCCTAGGAAATGTGAGCCCCTTGTTTTCTATTTCTCAAATTGATTTAAGAATGGGGGATGCTGGCTTGCTTGGTGATCCACTGTCATTCCTTTGTGATTGGAACCAAAATACAGAACTATGCAGTACAGGAAGTATCCCTTCTCCATCAAAGACCATGTCCCCCTTTCCTCCTCTCCGTGACACTATAGGAAGGAGGATCCTGAAAATCTCCCTGCTATTTGAATCTCATGCTTTGGGACCATAGTCCCCTCAGCAACATGCCCTCTGGAAAACCAAGTGTGTCATTTTATGGAACTCATTTATAAAAGGCTCTCACTGCAGATGAATGAGGAGGAGCAAAAGTGATAAGTCAAACTTAGTGCACTCTGCTAGATCCTAGCCTTTTAGAGGCAGATGGGGTATGACAAAAGAAGATGTGTCTGATTCTCGCTGTCAGGACTTAACATTTCCCTGAAAATAAACACCACTATCTGAGAGCTTTCTACATGTCTTTCCTGAATTCAAGTTTGGAGTTCAACCATAAAGAAAACCAGGCCTTCCCATGCCAAGATTTGTTCCAACTAATGGTATCAATGTGATTTTTTGGGGTTTTTGGGCTACACCCGGTGATAGCTCAGGGGTTATTCCTGGCTATGCGCTCAGAAATCACTTGTGGTTTGGGAGACTATATGGGATGCTGGGGTCCTAGGTCAGCCACATGCAAGGCAATACTGCTGTGTCACCGCTCCGGTTTCAACTTTTTTCTATATGTAGTCTCTTGGTTTATAGGAAACCTGGGCAATTCAGGGTCCTAGTCTCTTTAGGATTTAGATTAGGAGCTCGAAATTTCACAGATCAGAAAATGAGCATGCAAAAAATAGCTAGAAGGAGAAATGTTTTGTAATGGATAAATATTGCCCAGAGTTTATCCAGAGAAAAATCAGCAGAAGTCATCAATTGCTTTTACATTACATGAAGCACCACCAGAAAATTTTAGACATCTGGTGAAGAAAGACACCAAAAGAAAAAATGTCACTGTTTGCTTTTACTCTACTCTGAAAAAAGGTAAACAAAGGCATGGAGGAAGAAAATGTCACCATTCTTTGTCATACAGAAGAAAGAGTAACCAGTAAACACTGATTCATAGCCTAGTGACCCTTCTTGGGTTGTGTGTGGTACTGATGAAAACCACCCCATTCTGTAATTCTGATTTGGAAACCGGTGCAAAATTCCTTCCTGGTTCCAAGTTGAACTTTAAATGTTTCTTTCCTCTTTTCAAGATTTTTCATTAGAAGAGTGATGGAACTGAGACAGGCCTTGATTCTCTAGAACAGTGGTCCTCAAACTACGGCCCATGGGCCACATATTGTATTTGTTACCGTTTTGTTTCTTCACATCAAAATAAGATGTATGTAGTGTGCATAGGAATTTATTTGTAATTTTTGTTTTTACTATAGTCTGGCCCTCCAATGGTCTGAGGGACAGTGAACTGGGCCCCTGTTTAAAAAGTTTGAGGACCCCTGCTCTAGAACGTCAAAAGCATTTGCAACTACAAACTACAACATGAAATCTACTTGTTTTTCTGTGTTCCATGTAACGTTCATTAGTTCTGATTTGCCCAAAAAGCCTACTTAGTGCTAGGCCCTGAATTATTGCCATGACACAAAGCCCCAGTCACTTTACAGAATGTATATTTATTCTTTTTCTTTGGGGGGGTGCTCTAAAACAACTACTAGTAATTTAATAATCAGTGCCTTCAGTTTTTTTTCAGATAGGTATTTAAATGATCTAAAAAGAAAACCATTTATTCTATGAGCTTTAACTCTCTTTTGGAACATAGAAGGAGGCAGGAAACCATTCCAGGATCATTGCACAATGATTGGAAACTGGTCTATGTGATATGGTCGCTGATGCCACCTGAGGTTATGAGCACTTGGAGTGAGCCTAAGGTGACAATACAAATATTTTAAATCATTTTAATTAAAAGTTTAAGACTGAAGCCATATAAGTAATATGACAATCTCATGTTTTCCTAAGACTTTTTATGACTTTATCCATTAGCAAGCGAGCATACCACAATGATAGTACAGTGGGCAGAGGGCTTTGCCTTCCACGGCTGATCTGTATTCCATCTCTAGCACTTTGTATGGTCCCTCTAAGCACAGAGTTCGGATTAAGCCCAAACATCTCCAGGTGTGGCCCCAAAATGAAAGAGAATCAAGCACACATATTTAGATACCTGTAAATATACAAATAATACATGCTGGGTTTTAAGTACTTAGTCTAAAAAAGAATTTAAATTATATTTCATTAATAATTTTCAGTTGAATTGAATCACATCAAATGATCATAGTTAGATGTATTGGTGAAGATAAATTATATTACTAATTTATCTATTTTGTTTTATTTTAAAAAATATAACAATGAAATTGAAATGACATATATGGTTGCACGTATTTCTGATTTGGATACCATCAGTTAAAAAATACATATGTAGAAAGCCTATTGTCAACTTAAGTGTAAGGATTCATCTTTCTGAAACTTTTCCTCAAACTGACAAAAATGTGCTGTGTTTTGACACCTTTCCTTCCACTTTCATAAATTCTTAACTTGTCTAGGAGTGATCAAGGCAAAGTGAAATGCTTTAGACAACTAGGTAAATTCATTATTGGTGAAAATAAGACTTTTTGGTGTGAAAAGCTTTATACAATCAACATGAATTACAATGACATCACTTGGTATATGTTAGAACCAATCACTGATGTTCAATCTTGAGGACCATAGGAAAGGCAGTCTAGAAGAATATCAAAGAAAACAAACATCATTCTATAGGAAAAACGAACTAGCTGACTGTCATTAAAAAAAAAACAGAGAGAATGAGAGAGAGAGAGAGAGAGATTCTTCAGGGCTTGTTCTATGTGAGAAAGAAAGAAGCCAAACAGAACAGTTGTCCTGCTTCCTCTTTAGATCCAGTGGAACTAGCAAATATAGGTGATTGATCACAAAGTCCCAAAGGATTGAAAGGTGCTCCTGAGATGACAGCAATTTGACTGTCCAAAAGAGAGATGAAAGGCAAGGAGGCCTCTGGACAGAGCTGGAGAACCCGGAGATCTATCTGTAGGTCAAGGGTAGGAGGATCGAGTGGGGAGAGTCCAGTGGAGTCTCAACATCATATTGGAACATTTCTTAACAGCTACTCTGAAATTCCAAATGAACCATCTTTGGGGCTATATTCCATTTTGAGATGCAATTAACTTTTCCCAAAATATTCCATTTAAGGTATTGGATTCTTGACATATTTGTTAAAAATGTTAGTGGGAGGCTAGATGGTCATGAAAATAACAACCATCCCAAGCACTGAAATTACATAGAGCTACTGGCAATTATAATTCTTTGCAATGTGCAATTGCAATCTATAATTCTTATATATAAAAATTATATAGAGACATGTTATATATATATATATATATATATATATATATATATATATATATATATATATATATTAGCTACTATAACAAGTGGCCTAGGAACTATAGACCAAAAAAGTCTCCCATGAACCACTGGCCATGCTCTCTGTATTGCAGTGTTGCGGGTTGAATTCGAGGTATAGCACATTCAATACATTATTCTAACCTTTTGGGTAATCTTCCCCAATATCTCAAATGGGTCTTTGTTTAAGTATACATAGCATGATTTTATAACTTATTTAATTATACATAACATGCTAGCATTTTTCAGTGAGCTGTGAAAACTAAAACATGTCCTCTCCCCAATAAAACAAAGTGCAATCCTACAACTCATAAAATAGTTTTTTTTTGTCATTTTCAAAAGACCATAATAATGCTTAAAAATTTAGATCTTGGGACTGGAGAAATAAATAGTGTAGTGGGGAAGGCCATTAACTTGCATGAGCCTATTACTGAGTAATTACTGAGTTACTAAATGCAAAGACAGGACTGAATCCTGAGCATTGTTAGGTCTGACCCAAAAAACTAAAACTAAATAAATAAATTTATATTTCAATAATCATACCTAAAGATATATGTCCTCAGGTTGTGAAACAAGTATGACTCACCATTTGGGGAAACAGTGTTTTTCTAGCACTAAAATGGATGTTATTGGTTATTTTTCACAGATGGTCTCACATTGTTTAAATGTGTTTTGTGGTCAATATCACTTAAGAATTTTAAAAGATGGGGCCCGGGAGATAGCATGGAGGTAAGGCGTTTGCCTTTCATGCAAAAGGTCATCGGTTTGAATCCCGGTGCCCCATATGGTCCCCCGTGCCTGCCAGGAGCAATTTCTGAGCATGGAGCCAGGAGTAACCCCTGAGCACTGCCGGGTGTGACCCAAAAACAAAACAAAACAAAAAAAGAATTTTAAAAGATGTTTGATCAGTTTTCTTATCAATCCTTAAGTTAAGAAATTTCTTGTATATCTTGGTAATTAGCAACATTACAATAAAACTAGCTATGTACTAAGTTTAAAGGAAAACTTGATAAAATAATACTTTTTTCCTGTTAATAAAACAACATGCAAATCTGTTTAAGATGTATTGCAAAATATTTTGTCCAATTTCTAGTAAAAATATTAACTAGGTAAGACAGAGTCCTAAAAACAGAATTAGATATATTTCAATACAAACTTGATTATTAAAAATACAAAATTTACATTCATAGCAAATTCTTGTTTTTTCATATTAAAATTGTAAAAAATGCTATCAGAAACAGCCTATTACAATACTGGCCCAACAAGTCATTTCTAAACTACTTTTAAAGATTTCCTTTTAAGAACAAAGAGAATAAAGGTTACTTTATCTCCCCACAATATCTCCAATCTTAGTTAACTTCCAAAATATCCCCAAGCCACTCTGAACCAACAGAATGATCTCCAACAGAGAAAAGTGTTTTTCAGAAGCAAACCCACATAAATTTGGGACCCTTTTCTCTCCAAGATACTTCCGTTTCAGAGGTTGGCAAGTCAGGTGTCTGACTTTAGTAGAATTTTGGCAAACGATTCATTCATCTTGCATAGAGGGAAGTGGCAAGAAAAAGCACAATTGTGGTGCCTAGGATTTGAGGGCAGCTGAGGACAGAATGGGAGGACCCAGAGGACTGGGTCTCTGCGTGTGTGAAAATAAAGAGGTTCAGTGTGGAGTTTCAGAAGAGACCCAGAAGATCAGGAAAAGCTGGTATAAATCCCATTTGTCCGAGACCCTAAGTAGCCACGGCTGGAACATGGCCCATTAACTGATGCTGGTCAATTTATTCTCCCAGATCTATGAATTCTTCTTTATTGTTCACTAAAAACTGGGAGGGAGAATAACCTATTATCATTTACTATGGAAATGCAGAATTAGATCTGCCACATGAAAAGAGAGATGGATCAATGAAATTGAAAACCCCTACTTGTACATCATTCCAACCCCAGGACAGAGTTTGGAATCTATCAAATACTTGGCCCTGAATTTTCTCTGAGTAAGATTGTGCTAATATTCAGTGATATTCCCTGATTATATACACAAGAGGCTGGTGAGGAAATGGCATAACCATATCAATATTTTATAGGGTAATGCGATCCAAAATTAAAAACAAAAGGATGACTTCATTAACGCTCAAAGAACCCAAATGAGATAATTTACATACAGACAATAAAGAGATGAGAATCCCCTGGACCAGCTACTATTCAGGCTGAATAGATATGGATCCAGTTCTCTAGAGAGTTTTGGAGTAATTATTAAATAAGCCCAGATTTAAAGTATCAATTTGTCTTCACAATTTCTTACAAGTTGATAAAATACCCGCCAAAGTCATAGTCGACATTAGGTAAAACAAGCCCTTACTCAGATATGAATGCTTCCAACATTCCTTTCTCAAAAAGGAAGTCTAATGAAGAAACCAAAAAGAAACTTTCAGTTTTCCATGTTGATAAATAGCATCCTCATCCAGAATCTTCTCACCTGATTTCCTAAGATGCCCACATCACCAGCACAATCGCCCTGACCCACATAGGCTAATCCTTCTACCAGTCCTCACTGTGTAACAACCCTAAGAATGCTCCAAGGCCGCACCCACTTGCCTAGTGGGGTGTTCTCTCCTCATAATGTGACTGTCATTCCCCCATCACTGCATTTCAAACCACTTTTCTTCCTCCCCAAACTATAGTATGACAGGAACATTTTGGGGTCACTTATAATCATCCATATCAATCATCCTCTGGATAATTTGATGTCTCCATCACAGAAATAGGGAGATCCTGTTTCTCCTTCCCCTGCCCCCCCTCACACAGATTATCTGGAAAGTACTTTTAAAATGGGAGCATATGACAATTCTTATAAAACCAATTAAACAAATACAGATTAGGGAGTCACTGGGTCTTTTTGTCATCACCCCCTGGAGGACTGGCCCTGGCACATTAGAGACACTTACAGTGATAATTTTTAATAAACAGACTGGCCATCACTCAAAAATCATCTATTTTAAGGGCTCTGCTACTACCTGGTCTTCCCAATTCATGAACCTTAATGGACATGAATTCTACTATCCCTTGTCTCTTTCCACCAGGGAACAGGCACAGTCAAATAGCCAGACTTTAGATCTAATTCAGTGGTCTTCAAACTACGGCCTGCGGGCCACATATTGTATTTGTTCCCGTTTTGTTTCTTCACATCAAAATAAGATGTATGCAGTGTGCATAGGAATTTGTTCGTAATTTTTGTTTTTACTATAGTCTGGCCCTCCAATGGTCTGGGGACAGTGAACTGGGCCCTTGTTTAAAAAGTTTGAGGACCCTGGTCTAATTCATTGATAATTTAAAAAAAAAAACCAACAACACATAGTCACTCCCATGGGACAACTTCAACTCAACCAACATTAATGTTTTGTTCTAATATATGCTTAGCAAAGACATCATTGGACAGTGATGCGAAAAAGAAAGAATTTCTACATGTTAAGTGTTTCCAGGTGAAGACACAGGTCTCGACACAAAACAAAGCAAAAGGTGTCTGATAAAAGTGTGGAGGAGAAATAGCTAAGTCTCTGTAGATCATGAGAATAGGTATTTCAGGAATGATAGATCAGCCCAGATGAAAATGAAGTGATGTTGGGCACCAGGGCCAGGAGCATTTCAGAGAGAAGCAACAGCACACGCAAAGGCCCAGGGATGAAAAGCTGTGGTTTATGATATTTGAAGTGAAGACTGAGTACATGAGGAAGAATTTCAAAAATGAACTACAAAAACAGGAAGAGCCAAACCTACAGTGCCTCAATGACAAACTATTCTGAGATACTGACTGCTTTGGGTCACAGCCCATGTCTAGGCAGACTTGTGTTCTCATAGCACGTCAGGGGATGACAGAGAACATTAAAGAACAGAACACTCTGGAAAGTGATTCCAGACCAAACTTGATGTCTTTGATTTCCTTCATGATTTTTCTGCTGTAAGTTAAATAATTTGTTTATGTTCTGGAACCCATCAAGCCAGGTGGTCCCTCCTAGGGCAGAGCTCAGACTCTTCACCTCAGTATCTGCAAAACTAAGCATCCTAGCCATGTGCCAAAGGCCCTCGATTAAC
Source organism: Crocidura indochinensis (assembly GCA_004027635.1). NCBI lineage: Eukaryota > Metazoa > Chordata > Mammalia > Eulipotyphla > Soricidae > Crocidura > Crocidura indochinensis. The sequence goes on from PVKC010016795.1 coordinate 13,836, forward strand.
TTGACTGAACAAGCATGCAAGAATTACTAGTCCTATTTCAAACTATATTTAAGCACTATGATCTGGAACACTTTCATATCCTTTCTGTTACTCTGTAGTAGAAATTATCAAGAAGCAAATAGAATGATGAAAGCTACTCATGAAATTAACAGACACCATGTCTTTCTTCCCTCTAGGTCTGCAAACAATTCAGCACAAACACACTGACACCCCCATATGTCAAAATACTCTGACACAGTCTGTATGCATCCCTCTAACCTGAAGCATTGTTAATTTAATCTGTGCTAACCAACCTACCAAATACTCACGATTTACTCTACTCACTGTTCATCTGAGGGTGAAAATGTCAATGCAATACAACTTCACATGGAAGAGAGGGGGAGAAAAAAAGACTACTGGGAAATTGCTCATCTCAGCCTATTTGCTACTTTCTTAATCACTTCTTATGATTCCAATAATGCAATATTCTCATAAAATGCAAACTGTAAATTAAGGGTCCATTCAGAACTTCTGTCATTCCTGAGGCCTCTAGCTCTTAGGCAGTTCTTCAGACTTTGCAATATTCCACAAACTAAAATACACTGGGATTTCCCTCTTACTGGATTCCCCATATCCAAATAAATGTTTTCTGTTACCTGATAGTAAAATATCTGCATTGTAGATTTAAAAAAGAACTACTAAAAAGACTAAGAATATTATAGCAACTGTCAGTGGCCCTTCTATTATGGGAAATTCCAAACTTTAGTGGGGTTCACTGACACCCAGAATAAAGACTACTCAGTTTTTTGCAGTTAGATGTAAACATAAGAAAGACTAAGTTTGAGATGTGAGTGAGGGGAAGAGAAGAGTGCAATTTGAAGCTGCTGGTTTTAAAGGCAGTAAGAGCCCCTCTTCCTCTCAATTTCAAAATAACCGCATGAACTCTAAGTTCCTGGAAAGCAGGGCTGGTGAAGCCACTGAAAACTGAATGGACTTGACCAACTCCCTAAGGAGCATCAACTCTAGGGACAGCAGATCTACAGAACAGATTCAAACAACTTCTTACACTACAGTTGTTGGATATTCTGGATTTTTATGTGAAAAATAAAAAAGAACGTATATTTTTGTAAGTCGTAGTTAGTGTTAATCTGTCACAAACAGGCTCATGAATGTCATTAACTCAAAGGATACCAAAAAATAGAAAATGATATATGCTCCATTGGTCCAAATTCTGATAATAAAATTAGTCACAGCTCTGTCTCAGTTGTTTCTTTGTAAAGGTTTCCAAAAACTCCTGAACACAATGATTCGTGTGGACAACAACAGTTCAGCAGAAACCACATGCAGTCCACTCACATGGCTGGAAATCAGACACATAGGGGCTAACACCGAAGTTCACAACTTGCTCTGTTATCATAGAAGAGTCCCAAGTCTCATTTCCACCCCTGCAATAAGGGGACTAATCTCTTTTGGACGCTGACTTCATGAGACTAGGAGACTGGGTTGAGAATGAAGAGGTCTATGCAAAAGCTTTGTATACAGGGAAGCAAAAACAGACAAGGTGAGCATTAGAGTATCTCCAACAAAGTCATTCTATGTGCTATGCAATTTATCAGTACAGCGTGTCTAGGTAAAGCTTGCTGGTAAAGGGAGCCTGAAACCTCATTCCTGGTAAAGTGATAAGAGAGGAGCACTAGGGCGTAAGGAGTCAATCCTAATAACAAGATAACACCCCAAATCCCAACTGCTCAATTGTCAATGCACTATTGATCAGAAAGTCAAAAGAATTAGATCAAATCGCACAAGTCAGTATCTCAAATAGAAAAAAAAAGCCCAATGCCACACATCCCTAAGAGATGGTATACCACTCACTAACTCCATGGACCAGTCACAAAAATGTATTTGGATTAGGGGCCAGAGATATGCATATAGTATTGTGGGCAGAGTGTGTATCTTGCACATAGCTCAGCCAGGTTTGATCCTGGCAACATATATGGTGCCCTGAGTCATGCTAGGAGTGATATTTGAGCACAGAGCTAAGAGAAAGCCCTATGTGTGTACTTCTGAGTGTCTACCCCAAATTATATATATAATTATATATATGTATATATTATAATATATATAATATATATTATATAATATATAATTATATATAATATATATTATATATAATAATATATATATTCTAATATATATAATGTCAACTGGTAAGTGTTCTATAAACCCTGGTGGAGTCCTGGCTAATCCCCCTGGACTCCCATTATTATAGGGCACTAAGGGCTATGGTGACAGTCTCTCCTCAGCACCTCCATTAGCCCCTTGAAAAACATGCTAGAAATAATCAATTTCTTCTGTAAAAACTCACACATTGGTCACCCAGGTGGTCTCCCCTTTGAGCTCACATGATTAGCCACAAAATCCCCTGCCTTACATTTAAATGCCAACAATGAAACTAAAGTAAGTGTTTTCATTCCCCTTGGAAACATTTTCTGATCAAATAAACTTTTCGGATGGAAAGAATGTCAGAACTAGTTAGATGCAACCATAAAATCACTGGTCTAATGTCTCTGAAGTCAACAGGCAAAGGAATGGGAGCTGATGAGACTAGAAGCCTGGGATGCGATCTCACTTACTCATCTTCCTCAAGGCCTAGCTTCATCTTCCCTGTACCAGCTCATGTCACAATATAACTCACTACAGAGAGTGCAAGTTAGAGGTCAACCATCACCTAGGAAAAGAATGAGGCTATCTCCCAAGGGGCCAGTGTCCTCCTAGATGGCTCCCTTCACTTTCTCCAAAACTAGAGAGAGAACAGATATTCCAAAAATTAAAATGCCAGAGGCAAATAGAAAATAAGGGTTCTGTTCCTGACCTGTGACTTGGATGGCCAAAAGTTACACAAAGGAAGAGAGAGAGAAGGGAGGGGGTCAGGGCAGGGGAGTGGGCTAGAAGAAATTGAGATATTGGTGATATTGGGAAATGTGCCCTGATAGTGTTGGACATTGTATGTGTGAAACACAACCATGAATCACTTTTTAATCTTTGGGGAGAAAACAGCTATATTATGAACAACCTTGTAGACTATGGTGTTTAAATAAAGTAATATTTTAATCCCAAACCAAAGTTAACAATAAAAGAATCAAGATACCCAAATTATAACAAGCTATACACAAAAAGGACCTGTTACACCAGCAGTCCAGGGAGCTAAGGGTGAAGGTATGGAATGCATGTGCCTGAAATACAACTGTGCAACAGTGAAAGGCTTGTAATTCAAATTGCTTTCAATAAAAACATTTTAAAGTAATTTTTTAAAAATATGCATACACGGGGGCCAGGCGGTGGCGCTGGAGGTAAGGTGCCTGCCTTGCCTGCGCTAACCTAGGACGGACTGAGGTTCGATCCCCCGGTTCCCCATATGGTCCCCTGTGCCTGCCAGGAGCAACTTCTGAGCGAATAGCCAGGAGTAACCCCTGAGTGTCACCGGGTGTGGCCCAAAAACACACAAAAACATGCATATACACGCAAGTTGCACAGGAGGGAAGGGGAGAAAGAAGATAATCATAATCTGGCTAGAACCTCAAGTTCCTTAGTATGGCTGAGATCTCTGCTCACCTGCTCCTCCAAGCCTATCCCAGACGATGCCAAAGAGGCATTAGTGTGTAATTTCTCTGGCACAGATGGCCTCTGAGCACTGCACTGTGAGCCCTCAAAATTAGAGATATACTCTAAGCACAAAACACGCTCAACTTCGAGGGCAGTGTTTTTGGAAGAGTTTTAAAAAAATGCACTTTAAGAATATTCTAGGGAGGGACTGGAGAGATAGCATGGAGGTTTGCCTTTCATGCAGAAGGTCATTGGTTCAAATCCTGGCGTACCAGATGGTCCCCTGTGCCTGCCAGGAGCAATTTCTGAGCATGGAGCCAGGAGTAACCCCTGAGCATTGCTGGGTGTGACCCAAAAAACAAAAACAAAAAAACAACAACAACAACAACAAAAAGAATATTCTAGGGATTCTACTGATTACATGTTAAAATGATACATTTAGGGTCAAAGTCTACTGTGGCGATTAATTAGTCCATATAATTACATCTTCAATGAGGCTGCTGGAAAACTAAACATAAGATCTATAGTTCACTATGCACTTGCCTTGGACAGCATTCCTCTGGAGCATGTTCAAGAACTGGAATTTTATCACAGAACAATGGCAGCCACGTTGGCTTCTGAGGCCCAGGCACAATCGAACAGGATATGAAGGCTGTTGGGAGGTCAAACCAAAGGCACAAGACAGTATGGGGTAGGGAAGATTCAGTGGCAACCTGCTGGAAATGCTCAGAGCTGCATTTAGCAGACAGAGTGAAGACCCGAAACCTAGTTCACAAATGGTACCAAGACGTGAAAACAGAAGGTGGGGAGAGAACTGGCTCCAAGGTTTCAGCCCCAAACAGAGTGGATTGACTAGCCAGTTTCCAACCTGAAGTTATTGCAGGTCCAGGTAGAAAAGAGCCATAAAGGAACCCGGGGTCCCAGCAACTGGTGTTCAGACAGTTTCCCTGAAAAGGGCACAAATCATCGATGCTCTGAACACTCTGGAACCAGCACGAGCTCTATAAGTACCCATAATATAACACAACATGCTCCTAAATTTCTCAGCCAATACCTGAAGTGCTGATGGAAATCCCTGTTACTGTTGTGACCAGGAGAGATGCTGAAAGGGCGGCGCAGGCTCAGCTGTTCGGGAAGCAGGGCGAGGCCTTTGCTCTGTGGGGCCTTTCCTGATTTCAGACTGAGGAAATACCAGGGAAGGGAACGGAACAGGCTTTGGACTCCAAACCCAACTTCAAGTAAACATTGTACAGGGCCCTGATGTGCTGGGTGGCCCAGGGTGCTTGTAAGTCTGTGTCTCTTCCCTGTACCAGTCAACGCAACATCTACCAGCAGGACAGAAGCCCTGCTGCCAGGTAGATGGAAGAGAAGAGGGTTCAGGGCCAGCCCCAGACCTGATGACCACCTCTTTCCTCCTTCCCAGCCCAGAAAGGTGGAAGAGAGAGAGGCAATTCTCACTGGAGGCTGCTGCCCATCTTCCAATCACACCAAATTGCCTAGAGGCGCTAGGAAACTGTGCCCTGTACAGGCAGACAAGACAGCCCACAGCAGGGCCACTGGGGCACTAGGCCTGCACTTACTGAACAAGCACCACCTGAATAACTAAAGCAAGACTCTCTGTGTCCCCCAAAATAAACAGAGCATGCCTCAGACATGGCAATTGCTGCTTTTTGGGGGGAGGTGAGGTACTGGGGCAAAGGGAATAGTTTTGAAGGTCCTTTTTCTCAGCTACTCCAATCACTCCTTCTTTCCTGTTTGCTCCTCTTCGAGGCCTCCCTATCAGGTCTGAATTAGCCAGGTTTTCCTCTGTATGGAACAAGGGCCATAAATCACAAATATGAGAGCACGTAAAATTATATAGCATGGGCCCAGTGTCATAATAAACACATTTATATTTTAGTACCGCTGTTTTCTCCACCTTGGAGCCAGCTCACGCCAAGGCCCCAGGGGCTCTCCCTCCTGTGCTCAGGCTGCCCGTGAGCTGCAGAACTTGCTTTGTGTGCACTTTCCTGCCTCTGTCTCAGCCCTCCTCACCCCCCAACCTGCTACATGCCAGCTGGGTTCGTCTTTGTGCTGAGCCGGGCCTGCAGCCGCCCAGCTCAGCGCAGACACAAATGAGCAGGTGACCTTTGCAACTGTGTCAAGGCAGGTCCTTGACCCAGAGCCCCTCAAACTGCAGTGGGTTCCGTGTAAATCGGTCAACTAAAAAGACTTGTGTTTGCACAATGGGATTGTGTTTACGCAAAGATTTAATGCCTCAATAGAGCAAAAGCTGTTCAGTTCATTTTAATTATGGCTTTATTTTTCTCGCAACCGATGCATTAAAAAAAAGTTGAGAGGGTGCTGGTGGTCACTGAGCATGGGAGCCCTGGGCCTCATCTTCCTCAGGGCTGAAGACTAGAGTAGATGTAAAAGGTCTCCTCTGCTGAAAATTCTTGACTGAACACGCTGTGGAGGGGACAGACAAGAGAAAATGCAGAGGGGCTTCGAGCTATGGCCAGGGGAGAGCCAAGGGTCTGGTGCCTCCAGCGGAAGGGGCTACTGCACCCCATAAGTGATATCTCACTGACACAACCCTGGACCTGCCAAGGATCTCAACTCATAGAGGTGAGGAAATCAAAAGGAAGGTAAAGTTCAAATTCATAAGCTGGGGCCTAAGCATAGCACAGCGGGGAGGGCATTTGCCTTTCAGGCAACTGACCCCGGTTTGATTCCCAGTATCCCAAATAGTCCCCAAGCCTGTCAGAAGTGATCTCTGAGTACAGAGCCAGGAGAAACCCCTGAGCAATGCTGGGTGTTTTCCTACCCCTCCAAAAAAATATCCAAAGTTGCAGGAAAGTGAGACCAACCAAGTAAGGTCTACAGATCAGAATACGTCAGAGTGGAGTCCTCAGGGCCATGGGTACCATTCTGCTCACTGTGTGAACAGTGGCAATTGGGGTAAGACAGATTCTGTTTTCATGTCCCAGAAGACAGTGAGAGTGCCTGTCATGCAGAGGTCCCAGGATATGCCAGCAGCGCTTCAAGGCACCTCCTCTGAAGGTAGAAGTGAGACCCCACCATCCAGCAAACCAGAGTCTGATCTTGACCTGAGTTCAGCATCTTGGGCTGATTTGGAGTTTTTCTTCTGTCTATTAACCAGGGCATTTTC
>PVKC010016796.1:0-20574 GCA_004027635.1 Crocidura indochinensis
TTTTAGAGGAGTTTGTTCCAAATCTTGCTGTAAGATTAGGTGTATTTGGGAAGATTAGGGAATAGGTCAGTTCATTATTTGCTTACATCACTGTCCAGACACTGAACCTAAAGTTCTTTCATCTAATATTCTGTTTGAATCTTTATTTTGCCACAGACTGAAGAAACAATGGAAATATACTCGTTATATATGGATAATCATTGACCCCACATTAAAAAATCCATTATGTGTATTTGCATGTGTTTGTACATATGTAAAGGAAGACATAAAATGATGGCATTGGTACAATCAGGAGCTGTGTCTGACCTTGTATGGTATGCAGAAATGACAGAATATCAGTAATTAATTTATTAAAAACTAATTTTACAGGATACAAGGATAAAATATTTATTTTATAATATGTTCATTTCTACTAGAAAACTGTTACACTGCCAATATATACTCTACTCCTCTAAACAAGTGGGAAGTATACTTAAACTTCAGAAATTATCATACTGGGATGATTTTAAAACCTATTTCTCTCTTGAGTCAAATTTATGAAATAACCTTCTATCAGATCAGAGAATACTTCTCAGAGAATGGAATAAGGTGGGTTCTCCTGGTCAGAGTGACTTTATGAAATAGAAATGGTACATATAACACTTTTTTTGCTTTCTTTTTAAACACTTTCTTTTTCAACACTATTGTGTCTGCTGTAAGATTTGGAAATTTTGTGGCCAATGCAATGTGGAATAAACCAGGCTCATATTTTCTATTTCCTATATCAGTGATTAAATTGGACATCTGTTTCCAGAGGATCACCCAGTATTTTAGTTAATGTTTTTGATATACCAGCACCATTATGTCAGTTATCTCATTCTAAGATACACCCTGGTTGTCTTAATAAACTCATACCTTCCCACATTCCATTTACCTCCTACTTTCTGATTTTTTACTTGGGTTTGGCCTATTTACACAGGCGTGATATCATTCATTCTTTGAGAATTTTATCAGGATAGCTGTCAGAGAAAGGAACAGGAACTGTTGTTTTGTTCATTCTTTTCTACTGATTCCCTTTTCCCTCTTGACTTTATCCACTGTGGAGACATTTTCCAGACTCTGTTAGTGATGGTAACACAGTTTCAGACAATGAGTTATAAGTGGAAATTCTTGATATCTCCTCCTTTTCCTTTCCTGAACTGTGTATATTAATATGGTACTTTACCAATTCATAATCCAAGATATTGACTGGGATATTGGGACCTAGGTCTATGTGACTTCATTTCTTTTGGGATCCTCCAGACTCAAACTCTGGGCTTCTGGCTTACCATTTCCCTGAGTTGTCATAGGTCTGATCAGACCCACCCTCTGAGAGAGAAATTTGGCAGATATTTCTCTTATGTGGTTACTTGTAGAAGAGACAGTTGCATAAAATCACAGATCAGGAAATGTGATGGCTTTCCAAATTGGCCAAAGCAAATGAAAGATTTAATAGAACATTTTATTACATCAGGAATAGGCATAACAATGAAAAATGCCTTTTAATAATAATGGCATGAAGGTAATAGGGTAGCTTAGTAGCCTTTGGAATCAATTAAATTTAAGTTAGTTACCTATCTTACCTGAAATGGTTATTTAATTTGTCTTATCCTCAGTTTCCTCTTTATAGTTCAAAAAGGAATCATAGAAGAAGATAATACTCAGATTAGAAAAGGTTCAATAAAATGGAATTGGAGCAGTGGTGCAAGTGGTAGGGCATCTGCCTTACATGTGCTAACCTAGGATGAACCGCGCTTCAAGCCCCCCCCCCCCCGGCATCCCATATTGTCCCCCAAGCCAGGAGCGATTTCTGAGTGCATAGCCAGGAGTAACCCCTGAGCATCACCAGTGTAGCCCAAAAACCATAAAAAAAAAAGGTTCAGTAAAACAATGCATGTAAAGAGCTGTTCTAGTATAGTGCTGACCAATTAAAAGCTCTTGTAATGATCATTGGGCTATTATGAATATAATTTAATTTTAATTTTGAAAATAAAAATAAAAAAGGTTTTAGGGGGTTGGAGAGGCAATAGAGTAGGATGTTTACCTTGTACACCACTAATGAACGCCAACCCTGTTTTGATTCTTTTTTTTTTTTTTTTTTTTTGGTTTTTGGGTCACACCCGGCAGTGCTCAGGGGTTACTCCTGGCTCCATGCTCAGAAATTGCTCCTGGCAGGCACGAGGGACCATATGGGGCACCGGGATTCGAACCGATGACCTTTTGCATGAAAGGCAAATGCCTTACCTCCATGCTATCTCCCGGGCCCCCCTGTTTTGATTCTTGGCATTCTATATGAACTTCCAAGCTTCTCAAGGAGTGACTACTGAGTATAGAAACAGGGTTAAGTCCTGACTCACTGGGCTTGATCTTACCCTTCAATTCATGTTAGGTTTTAATTTTGAAATTTAATATAAAAGGTCAATTTTGTATATAAATTTGATAAATATTCCTGGGGGTTCAATAAGCTTAGCTTATGAATAAGAGCTTACTCTTTCTTGATACAAAACCTCAATGATTAACTGTCTTGATTGTGAGTTGTCCAGAGGAATGTGAGGGGCTGATTTCCTCCTTATCTCAGGTTTGGAATACTGAGGTTTGTTCTTTTGGCTAAAGAGAGGAGGTAAGGGAGGAGAAGATAATACACTGGAATTAAAGTGATTAGGCATCTTATTCCCAAAATTGGCAGAGGTCTATAGCACTCTGGGTTCCTGGCTTCTTTTCTTGAGCTTCCACTAGGGTTTTCCCTTTCCTGTCCTCATCAATGAATGAAAGGTGACTGGAGGCAGAGGGTCTTTTGAAACCATCTGATAATATTTTCTTTCATTTCAGATGGGGTAAGGGGATACCCACAGAGGTATCATGCAGGGTAGAGTTTATGTCTCTGTTTACTCAATTACTTTCTACTTTTTAATTCCCTGATTATTCTGTTTCATTGCAAATGCCTGTTACGTGATGGGATAATTTTTTACTTGCCAATGATAAAACAGCTAATTCCAGGTGGGAGATAATTTAAGTTCAGCCCCAATATTCTAATCAAAGAGCCAAAACATTGTAAAGAATTTTTCTAAGACCACAGTTTACTTACTCATATGTTTATCAAAGAGATTTTAGAAATATTCACATGGAACCTTAAAACAAAAGAGGTAAAGTGGTGTTCCATTTCAAAGGAGAATTAGAGATTGTCATATTTGAGATCTGGTTCCCAATGGAGGCCAAATATGTCAGGGAGGCACTTCCATTAGATTCATCATAGGAAATCATGCTAATCAGTCAAAATAATGAGATTTCAGTATTACTCCTGGCTATGTGAATTTGGAAATGTTATCTCACATTTCTGTGCCTTGATTCTCTCTCTCATTTGAGAGCTAAGATGAAGATGTTCTGGATATTATTACTTTATTGAATGTAGTGTCTAGGAAAGTGGCTTGATTTGAGAGAACTATTGGTGGACTTGGTGAGTGAGGTAGCTTTATTTGCTTCCCAAGCTAGTTTATGTTCATAGAATATAATCCTAGCTTTCTGCCCAACATTTTAGCAAGAGCTCATTAAAACAAAACAAAACAAAACAAAAACTAGCCCTACCTAGTATGATTTCAAGGAGCAACCATGTTAATGATTAGGGAGGTAGGTATCTGGCCCAGCTTCCTACCCTCGTGCCCACAATTCTGAGTGGGCCCTGATACTGTCTTGGTTAAAAGAACTTAGAAAACCAGTCTGAGATCTGGTCTCTAGCCTGTTTCTTCCTGGAGAAAAACTGCAACTTTTATTTTTTGATCAAGTGTAGAGAAAACAGAGAAGGTGGGGATAAAACCAAATATGCCTAATCATCAGTTTCTAAAGGTCACATATTCTTTTATCAGTGGCAGTTTTCTTTTAAATTGTCTACTGCTGCATGTATTTTTCTGTGTCTAGTTCACTTTGTGATCTTATTTCTTAACAATATGGACTGCAGCTTTGCAATTTATTTGTGAATCATCTAGATTGGTATCCCAACTTTAACTTTCACAGATGAAACAAAGTTATAAAGGACTGGTTTGTCAAAAGTTCAGTTTACTTCTGGACAGAAGCAAGATTTTATCACTGAGTGCATTTTATTGCACTCCAGGTGAAGATGTTCTGTATATCATTATTTTATTGAATGGAGCATCTTGAAAAATGGCTTGATGTGAGAGAACTATTGGTGGATTTGAGAAAATACTATGATTGGGCTTTGTACTTTGACCACTTCTCTACCCTATGCCTAATATTTTCCAGTGAGGCAAGGTTGAAAGGTCTCCATCTGTTCCTTAGAGTCCTTAGAGTAGTTTTCCTGCACTTTTTTTTTTTTTTTTTGGTTTTGGGGTCATACCCGGTGACGCTCAGGGGTTACTCCTGGCTATTCACTCAGAAGTCGTTCCTGGCAGGCACGCGGGACCATATGGGGAACCGGAGGATCGAACCGTGGTCCGTCCTAGGTTAACGCAGGCACCTTACCTTCAGCACCACCGCCCGGCCCCCTGTAGGAAGGATTTTAAAAGAAATGGATCTAACTTATTCTTCTGGCTTTCGTGGATTAGTCAGTAGAGAGAAAAAGAGAAGAAATACAGGAAGCTATTTCACTAACCCAGAAGAAAGTAGATACACTTGCAGTGGAGAACATCAGAGTTTTGGGTGGGAACAGTGGAAGGAGGATTGTGTGGTATGGTGAGTTCTGTTAGGACTGATCTTACTGAAATTTGATTTAAATGGCTGATATAAAATATGTGTACTTCTTGATAATCCTTTTAATGCAACTGGATTCTATCTGTTACATCACTAATCTAATACTTCTATCTCCATAATTAATCATTTTTCATTTGATTGCTATAGTTACACATATCTTTTGAGAAATCTAATTCAAATAAACAACCTTTAATTTAAAAATTATTGTTTGGATTATAGCTTATAAATCTGGATATTTATTATAAAAGAATACTGGATGAAGAATTGGACTGATGAATGTATCTCAAGTTTCATTTAGTCATGATCAGATAGATGTTAAAGGGAATTTTCCATGTAGACAATTATAAAGTGCTTACAACCACGTTATTTCATCATGACTTTAAAAGGTTCTGAATATCTCTGACATTAATTTCTTTATTTGTAAAGTATGTAAACTCATAACATCTCTTATAACTAACAGTGGATTTAAATGACTTTTTGCTAAAGCCAGCTAGTGTAGTGACTAAAACCTGTAAGTTTTTAGTTGATAGCTACTGTCTTGGTTTCTGGGATTTTCCATAACAAAAATACTGCAGACTGGGTAGCCTAAAGAGAAGGAATTAATTTTCTTGTGGTTCTAGTTGCTAGAAGTTTAGGTTCAAGGTAGTGTTGGGTTGAATTTCTTCTCAAACTTCTCTCCTTGGCATACAAATGAATACCTTTCTACCATGGCTCCCAAGGCTTTTCTCTATTTAGACATATTCATAGAATCCCTTTTATTGTCCAAGTTCTCTCTTCTTGTAAGGATAACAGTCATATTAGGTTAGGACACACTTTCTCTAAAGATCTCATTTTAACTTAATCACATCATAAAATACAGGTTCCTTATGACTTACTGGCAGTGGTGGAGAGGTTAAGGCTTTAACTGATGAATTTTATTTTGTTTTAGGATAGCATTTGATGACACTGAAGAATAATTGTTGATTCTGTACTCAGGGATCAGTCCTGGCAGGATCAGAGAACCATTTGGGATTATGGGGATTGAAACCTGGTTGACCTTGTATAAGTCAAATATCCTACCTGCTGTACTATCACTATAGTCCCCAATTGATCCATTTTAATGGTGCATAATTTAACCCCAAAAATATATTCTATAATTTTACAGAAAAAAATCTGTGCTCACTTTTGTCTATCTCCTAAACTTCCTTTTTCCTGTTGTTTTATTTTGGGGACACACTAGCTGGTACTTAGGGCTTACTTTTGACTCTGTACTCAGGCATCACTTCTGTCATGCTGAGGGACCATTTGAAGTGTTGAGGATCAAACTTATGTTCACTCTGTGCATGTCAAGTGTCCTTTCTTCTAGGCTTTCACTCCAACCGTCTCCTTAACCTTTAATTATGACACCAAATCTGTGTCTTTCTCACTAAAGAAGTCTGTAAAACACAATATTCAATCTTCCTGGTGAGTCAGAGTCAAGAAAAATCATCTGAGAAGTTGACCATATACTCTGTATCTTTTCTTCAGAGAGTCTCCCATTTCATACTTCTTAGTGTTTAATAATAAGACAAAATGTGTCATCAGTAGAACTTGCTGTGCCCCATCAGGTATTCTTTCTTTTGGAAACAGAGATTATTTCTTTTTTATTTCATTCTACATAGAACTCACTTTTCTATCATTCTGTCTGTGTGAGTTTTGTGGGACTGATACCACAGCAGGAACCAGAAGCAAAGATGTAATCCAGGCATGGCCTAAAATATAAAATATATACCTCTATTTCATATTTTACTTGGGGTTTCTCCTAGTTACTCTACACCTGCTAAGGACAGGGATGCTATGTTGTTTACAGATTCTAGACACCTAATCACATTCCTAATCACATGCTACCTGGGCTACCTTATTGTGTATAGCTAGGGATAGAGCTGAAAAGGAAATCTCAGAATTAAGAGATGAATAAGAAACAACACTGTGAGTAGTTAAACCAAGCTTTTTTGATCCATGACATGTGAAATTCTTTGACTTTCTAGATAAGGAATGAATCCCTTCTCCAGTCAATCAAAAAAAGCTTGAACTATATGACACCACAATGGAAAGATACCTAATCATTTATAAATTAGGAATAATTAAAATGCATTTGTCCAAAATACTCAAAATTTACCCTATAACCTGAAGATGGAAAACAATTACTTCTAACTCTGGCTGTAGGCCATCTTGAGTAAGTTTACTCCAGGAAGAAATCATTATGTAAAGAGTCATGCGTGAGAAATCAACTAGACAATGTGTTTATCGTCTCTAATATAACCTAGTCCCACTCATCTGTTTCTAGTTTCTGAAAACCTCAGTCCAGTTATATTTGTTCAGTGTTTTTAGTTGTTTTCTCTGAGAAAGCAAGCCAGTACTTGCTTGCTCCATTATTATCATGGTCAAAAGCAAAGTCTTCCCACTTTTACAAAATAACTCAAAGAACGTTGCCCCTTTTTCTGAGATATTTGAATAACATTTGTGAAAGTCATAGTGATCGTGGTGTGAGTCTTGTCCAGTAGCTGAAAGAATTTGAAAAGGATTTTGAGCTTGCAAATTTGAAATGGTTAAAGAGCACATCACATTAATATATATATTGAAAATGTAGGTGAGACATTTTTGGTTATGTCTACAGATGGGGACTGTAATATTGGTAAATTATGTCACTCATTTAAATTTCAGCTGTCAATGGATATTGTAGGAGGCATTCTAAAATAGTGATATGTAGCTAATAGTATTTTAATTCCAGTGTTAAGGATAATGTTTACTGAATGATCATAGGCATAAAATATTCCTTTAAATGCATTACTCTTATAAGTTGTAATACAATACTTATGAGGAACTATTATAAGATTTCTATAGATAACTTAGGAATTAAGTGCAGGTTTGTGTAAGTTACATAATTTATAATTTATGGAGTTTTTTAACCCCAGTTTTGCTGGATTCCTGAACTCATGTTCTTTTTTGTTTGCTTATTTTTGTTTATTGGGCCACACCCAGCAGCGCTCAGGAGCTGCTCCTGGCCAGAGCTCAGAAATAACTTATGCCAGACTTATGGGATCATATGGAATGTGAGGGATCAAACCTGGGTCAGTGGTGTGCAAGGCAAAGACTCTCCCCACTATGCTATCACTCCAGCTCCAACAAACCCATGTTCTTTGCTGACATAGTTATCAAATGTACTTGTGGAAATCTCAATAGGTCATTTAGAAGGATGCACCTTTTCTGATGTAAGCCATCACTGATTTAATGTTTACCCCTCTGTCTTCCAAATATTCAAGGTTTAGTGCAATAAATGACCCCAAAACTGTAGTTGTATACTTTACTTACTAATGAATCAAATCTTCAAATTATGGCTTTTGCTTTATTTTTACTTTCTTTAATAATGTCTAATTTACACATTATTCCTAGGTCCTTTAGGTTAACTTACCAAGGGGGGAATGAATAAAAACCTATTATTCATTTCTACTTCAAAATTATAGGCCTGAATGTTTCTCTGAGGCAATATTAATAATGCATATGTCATTTCAAGCCCATAACCTCTTAAATTCTTCAAAAACAATTAAAAATACTAAACTACTAAATAATCGCATTATGTGGCTGCATGGAGAGAGAAAACACCTCTAAAATGACATTAATCTATTTATTCTCCCCCTCACAGCCACACCACTCAGAAAAGGTTGGATGCTGTCACTACACTTTCTGCCTCACAGTTTCTTCTTTGGTACTTCTTACCAATAAAACTCCAGTGTGACACTACAGTCCAATTCCCTTTCTACATTCCATAGGCCATGCCAGTCAGTAGAGGCATGAATAATTCCCTGGCTTCTTAGATGTTGACTAATAGTATACACTGTTCTATTCAATCAACAACTATTGAATACATAAATGCATCAACGAATGCAACTACCCATACTCCCTATTCAAATATGGAAATTCTACTAATATAATTTAAAATATAAATAAGTTTGATTTCTGCTATGTGTTTTGGCACATGAGAGGCTTTCTTTTTTTGTTTTTTTGGGGCCATACCCAGTGATGCTCAGCGGTTACTTCTGGCTATGCGCTCAGAAATCGCTCCTGTCTTGGGGACCATACTGACACCTGTGGATCAAAACGACCTAGGTTAGCGCATGGGAGACAAACACCCTAGAGCTCGTGCCATCTCTCTGGCCCCACATCAGAGACATTTTGAATGGCCTCTGCTCAGCTGCATGCTGGGGCATGCACAAAACCCAGAATAGTTCCTGAAGGCACAATACACAGAGTGATATGTCTCTACCCATAAAGAGCAGACCAGAGGAGCACAGACATTCCACTTTGCTTCATGGTCATTCACATCTCCTAGTCAATGAACCCCAGAACAATACATAGAAAATACTACTCTACAGTATTACAGTGGGGAAACAATGGAGGACAAAACCATGAATAGAGAATAAATATGGCAGCTTTGATAACCCAAAAAGTTCCAAACACTTTTTTAACCTCTCAGATAGGGAATTTAGAGAAGAAATATGGAGGATTTTCATAGAATTTATAGAAAGCATGGCTCAAGCTGAATAAACCACAAATAATCCAAATGGATTCACTAACAAATTTTTTCAAACCTTTCAAGAGAAACTATTACCAATCCTTTTCAGGCTCTTTCAGGAAACTGAAAAAATAGGACTACTCCCAAATAGTTTTTATGAAGCTAACATCACCCTGATACCAAAACCAGACAGAAATGCTGCAAAAAGAAAGAAAGAAAAGAAAAAAAGAGAAAAAATACTACAGTTCAATTTACCTAATGAAATCTGGTGCAAAGATCTTCAACAAAATCCTGGCAACTAGGATCCAATGCCTCATCAAGGTCATACACCACAACTAAGTAGGCTGCATTCCAGGAATGCAAGGATAGTCTAACATACTTAAATCAATCAACGTAATAAACCATATCAACAAAAGAAAAACATATGATCATATCAACAGATGCAGAGAAAGTATTTGATAAGTTCTAACACCCATTCTTGATAAGAAAAAAACTCTCAAATAGATGGGGATGGAAGAAACTTTTCAATATAGTCAATGCCTTCTACCACAAGTGAATGGCAAATATTATTCTAACTGGAGATAAACTAAAATCTTTTCTCTAAAATCTGGTACAAGACAAGACTTCCCCCTCCCAACACTCCTATTTAACACAGTACTGAAATACTTGCCATAGCAATTAGGCAAGTAAAAGAGATCAAGGGCATTCAGTTATCAAAGGAAAAAAGTCAAGCTCTCACTGTTTGCAGATGATATGCTACTATATTTGGAAAACCCTGAAGACTCTACCAGAAAGTTTCTAGATATCATAGATTCATATAGCAAAGTGGCAAACTACAAAATTAACATGAAAAAATCAATAGCCTTCTTACACACAAATGATAGATAAAAAATAGACATTTAAAAAAAAGTAATAATATTCACATTAATGGCACAGAAACTCAAATACCTTGTAGTGAACTTAACTAAAGATGGGAAGAACCTATAAAAAGAAAACTACAAAACACTGCTTCAAGAAATGATAGGGACCCAATCGGTGGCACAGCGGTAGGGCATTTGCCTTGTATGCACTAACCAAGGAAGGATCACGCTCTCTATCCCCCATTGTCCCAAAAATATCCCCCAATCAGGAGCGATTTCTGAGCACCTAGCCAGGAGTAACCCCTCAGTGTCACCAGATGTGGCCCCCAAAAAAACAAAAACAAAAAGAAAAAGAAATAAAAGAAAACACAAGGAAATGGAAATGGAGACACATACATTGCTCATGGATTGGGAGGATTAACATCAGTAAAATAGCAATAATCCCCAAAGTATTGTACAGATTTTTCTTCGGTTTTTGGGTCACATCCGACAGTGCTCAGGGGTTACTCCTGGCTCCATTCTCAGAAATCGCTCCTGGCATGCACGGGGGACCATATGGGGCACCGGGATTCGAACCGATGACCTTTTGCATGAAAGGCAAATGCCTTACCTCCATGCTATCTCCCGGGCCCCAAAATCTTTTTTTTTTTTTTTGCATTGTACAGATTTAATGCAATTCCTCTAAGGAAAGTCATGACATTCTTCAAAGAAGTGGATCAAACACTCCTGAAAATCATTTGGAACAATAAATACCCAAAAATAGCTAAAGCAATTCTTAGGGAAAAGAAGATGGGAGGCATCACTTTCCCCAACTTTAAACTGTACTGCAAAGCAGTAGTCATTAAAATAGCATGGTATTGAAATAAGGAGAGAGCCTCCAATCAATTGAATAGACTGAGTATCCAGAGAATGTTCCCCAGACATACAATCATTTACTCTTTGATAAAAGAAAGAAAAAAACAAAAAAGAAACAAAAAAGAGAGCAAGGAAATCCTTTTCAACAAGTGTTGCTGGGACAATTGGCCAGCCACATGCAAAAAAGTTAACTCAGACCTTCATGTAAATCATTCACAAAAGTCAAATCTAAATGGATTAAAATCTTGATAACAGACATGAAACCATAAGGGATATAGAAGAACACATAGGTAAAACACTTAATGACATTGAAACTAAAGTCACCTTCAAGGAGGGAACATTACTGTCCAAACAAGTTTAAGAAGAGATAAATAAATGGGACTATATTAATCTGAAAAGCTTTTGCATCTCAAAGAAAATAGTGACAAGGATACAAAGGCCACCCACAGAATGAGATAATCTATTTGCCCAATACCCATCAGATTAGGAGATAATATCTAACTCTAACCCCATCACAAAATGTCAAGAAGAAATGAACACTTTCTCAAAGAAGAAATACAAAGGGTCAAAAGGCACATGAAAAAATGTTCCACATTACTAATCAACAGAGAGATGCAAATCAAAACAACAGTGAGGTACCATCTCACACCACAGAGAATGGCACACATCACAAAAACAAGATCAATCTGTGCTGATGGGGATGTGGGGAGAAAGCAATTCTCATTCACTGCCTTTGGAAATGACATCTAGTTCAACCTTTCTGAAAAAAAATATGGAGATTTCTCAAAACACTGGAAATTGAGCTCTCATATGATCTAGCTATACCACTCCTAGAGATATACCCTAAGATCACAAAAACACAATACAAAAATGCCTTCTGTACACCTATATTCATTGCAGTGCTATTCACAATAGCCAGAATATGGAAACAACCCAGATGCCCAACAACAGATGAGTAGCTAAAGAAACTGTGGTACATATACACAATGGAATATTATGTAGCCAACAGGAGAGATAAAGTCATGAAATTTTCTTATACATGGATGGACATGAAGACTAATATGCTGAGTAAAATAAGTCAGTGTGAGAGAGATAGATGCAGAATAGTCTCACTCATTTAAGAAAAATAAAAACCAGTATGATAATAATAGAGACAATATCGATGAGGACTAGACGATATGAAGCTTACCACAACGAGTAGTGAGTGCAGTTAGAGAAATAACCACATTAACAACTATCATGATAATGGTATGAGTGAGAGACATAGAATGCCTGACTCTAAGACAGGCTGGATGGTTGCGGAAGGAGATTGGGGTCATTGGTAGTGGGAAGCTTACACTGGTGATGGGGACTGTTCTTTGTTTGTAACTGAAACCAAACTACAAACATATTGTATCATGGTGCTTAAATACAAATATTATACTATATAAGTGATATTAGTAATGGATATAAATGAGTTTTTGGGCTGCTAGACTCAGAGTCTAAACTCTGAGAATCTAAACTCACTGATATTCATTTTATTCTGATGTCCATCTAAGAGTTGGTTGTCATTGACTGAATTCTGCCTATCAGCTCTCTCCCTTTTCTCAGTTGCCCAGTTGTTCAGTAGATATAAACCAACACACTCATAACTTGCATTTAGCTCTTTTCTGTTTCCCAAGCACTTGGGTATTTTTCGAGTATGTTTTATTGGTAAAATGAATGTTGCATTCATAATAATTGAAAGACATTATTTATCTTTAGAGGATATAAACTTTTGCATGTCTACAAAGTTATTCTTACCTGAAATTAACCTCTCTATCAATACAGGTCCACCCATGCATATTCCCTGACTCCTTTCTTCCTCAGATTTCCTTCTCATTTGTCTGCCTTAAATCTGGATTTTTAAAAAATTCACTTTATTTAAACACTGCAGTTAGCCTGCATCTTAATCTTCTCCCCATCCAAATTCTGGGGTCTCAACTCAAGTTTAAGGGCTTAAAGTTTTGAGATACTTCAAGCTGGAGTTATGCAAAGCAAACGCACCCTTTCTCTTTCATGGAAATTCAGCCACTTACAATTAATTTAATTGTTTTATTTTAATATTGTCATTCTCTCCTTTATTTTTTTTTACTATGATCAATCAGTCACAGTACTTGAAGAAATAAAAATCAGACATAATGTGGGGTATAGACCATACTATTGCTTCCTTATATTATTTGCAAGAGACAACTTCTTTGATGAATAATCAAGATATACAATTTTTTCTGTACATTTTTTTCTAGCTTTATTCTAAGGTGACCATAGCAGGTATTTGAATAAAAAAAATTGATGCCCTTATTTTAGAAAGTGGATATTTTGGATCTATGACTTCAGTTTTATAAATTTAATACAAATTCCCTAGGATTTTATATTGGTGTTATTTTTGTTTGTTATTTATTTTTTTCCTTATAAAAAACCACTTTATTGGGGGCAAAAGTAGAATCTAGTATTACCGATTGAGTAATTCCTACAAAAACGTAGAAGCACATGCGCACATTTATACACAAAAGACTTTATGCCTTATTTCAACCCTTAAAAGAGTACTTATGACTACAAAGTTGAGGTTTGTTCTCCCCTTATTAATTCTGATTATGAAATAAGTGCATTAGAAACTTTCTAATTATTTTGTTCAGTCTCTCAGAGACCTTATGAACTGAAAATGAATTTTGTTCAAGTTAAGTTTTAGCTTGTCCTGCTGCCATTTCATACTACTGAATGCAGCATAGACAAAGCAGTATCTTTTCATAGGAATTCTACACTCCTTCCCATCCTGCCATGAAGTTCTCTTACATCAGTCTAATTGCTCTTTGCAAAAAACATCTTAGAATCATATTTATTTGACCCCTAAGGATATTAAGGCCCATATATTTATTGATTAATTCAAAGATACATGATCAATATGTAATAAATTAGGAATTTAGAATCCAGAATTACTCTATGAACCCAAACCTAATAAGTTTCACTGAACACTGGGAAACAAAGTTTTCTTTCCACATGTTGGGTTTTTTTTCAGTTTTATTCATTTTCAAAGCATAGTTTTTTTTATTTCAAGTTAATATTCGAACAATTGTCAGAATAAATGGAAAAGATTACTAATTGAAGGCATTTTCTCAAGTTTCTGCTTGACTGTCTGTGCATTGCCTCTGCATTGTTGTTCTCTAAACAAAGATCTCAACATACACAGATTCTGAACAGTATCTGCCTCAAATACACCCCCTCATTAACTAGAAAACCCCATAGATACTGCACTTTGCAGGAGAAGCCAGTGCCAGTCCCATGAGTCCAACTTACAGGCAGCATCAAGTTCTTTATTATTGCACAGTATAAAGATGGTGTCGAATAAATGGGACCAGGGACAGACACATCCATAGAGAATGGAGGACAGAGAAAGTGTGTGTGCGTGTGTGTGTGTGTGTGTGTGTGTGTGTGTGTGTGAGAGAGAGAGAGAGAGAGAGAGAGAGAGAGAGAGAGAAAGTGAGCAAAAACTTCCTCACTTCCAAATGAAACCACATGATTATTTTTAGGATAAATTAAAGCTGCATGATCAGTGCTGAGTGAGACCACTTCCATTAGAAACCCAAGAGCAATGATTACAGGTGATTGGGGAGCATTTTCATTGGCTGCTGTGATAGGATTGCTCTTCTGTCTTAATCATAAAAGATCTGACCATTGAGTGGTGAAATTCTACTCCTAATAAGAGCCAAGTGCCTCTCATATTGGCATATCTTGTGAAGCGAATTAGCCATCTAATAGCTAACACGATGACATAAAGAGAAGTCAAATGTAGCATTGATTTCCCAGGAGGCTTCAAAGTAGATCAAGTAACTCTAAAATAAAATTGTCAAACTAGAAAATGGTTCTCATCAGAATATTTTTCTCTCCTATAAATAAAAGCCTTAGACCAGTTCAAGAACTTCCCAAACTAGGGAAGACACAGTACAGTGATTTCACAAAATGCTGGGTAATCTTTTTTAAATACTGGTGTGTAATGTGTGACCAGTATTTAAAGACTAACTGATTTAAGTTCGAGAATTCTCTCCCATTCCTATCTGTTGCCCTTTCCCTTTGAGAAGGTCAGAAATAAGAATGATAAATCCCAGTGTAGTGCAGTTCTCCTGCCAGGAGAATGTTTAAGCAGCCTGTCCCAGAACTAGCAGTGTTCTTTGTACTAATGTACTGGACAGGCCATCTGGTTCAGGGATTTCAAAACAACAATATGGGAAAATGAGCAATTGTAATGATTATTAAGAATGTATGCTCTCTTACATCTTTTGAAAGAACTTTAGTAGAACCTCTGTTAAAATTTAAAAATACAGCATCTGGACTCAGAGAGAATTGGGTTTAAAGGCTGAGAGTATCTGGGCAAGGCATTTCTTTGTTCTCATTCATATAATGGGGTCACAAATTCTTGTTATTAAATATATATTTATAAGGTTCTAAAGCCATTGGGTTAATTTTGTGAAGGGCACAAAGGTAAAAAAAAAAGTCTGCATACTATTTTGTTTAATTTTCACCAAGAAAGAAAGAAAGAAAAAATGACCGTCTCTTTATTCTATTTTATTGCCCAGACTTCTTTAAACTATTTTGTGAGTAACACAATTTTATAAATGGGTAGGGAGGAGTAAGTTAAGAAAAGGTGTAAGTTATTTAGTTAGCTAGGAAGCAACCATCATTAATTCTGGGAAGACTGAGGTCAGCCCTTGAGAATAGCCTTTGGGAATTCCTAAATGAAGATCTTTCAATCTGAAAATAATTGTACACCATTATGACAGATAGGAGTCTGGCGTCATTAACTGAGATGCTGAGCTTTTCAGTTTAGAAAAGAAGGATCTGCAGCTCCAAATTTCCTAAGATGGTTGGAACATCTGTTCTAAGTACATGTTGACATCACAAGGAATAAAACCTGAAACACAACAGAAATTATTCCCTTTTCAGAACCAATGCTAGAGGGAGAAATCACAAAGCAATTCTGCCAAATTTCTCAGCAATTCTCACAAGATTGTACATGTTAATTGCTTGTAGCTGCAGGTTAGTACTGCTAGTTTCTGTGCAACAGCTAAGTACCAAATGGCAGGGTCTTCAATCACAGAAGTATAACTGTTAGGATCTGTAGCTAGCCACCTAGTCATCCTGACTGTTCTCTGCATACGTCAGCTATTCCTGGAGACCAGACTTCATGTCTTTTTACCTACTTAAGATTGAAGTGGCTGAGGGATATCTCCAGGGAAGTCATTATAACACTGTAGATTTAACTATGGGACAATGTTTTATTTGGTTCCAACAATGATGCTATTTGCTCAGTTACACTCATTAATTCTAGGCCCCATTGTAATGCTTCGTCTCTCATCAACTGTTTTTGTTCTTTAATAAGAATTTATTTAAGCACTATGGTTACAAACATGTTGATAGTTGGGTTTCAGGCATAAAATATACACTGCCCTTCACAACTGTTTTATTGTTTTTGTTTTTGGGCCACATCTGGTGACACTCAGGGGTTACTCCTGGCTATGTGCTCAGAAACCACTCCTGGCTTGGGGGACCATATGGGATGCCGAGGGAACGAACTGCGATCAGACCTAAGCTAGTGCGCACAAGGCAGATGACATAAGCCCTGCGCCACCACTCTGGCCCCCTTCCCAACTTTTTTAAAACTCTTGATTTAGTTTCCTAAGTCCATTGTTGATTTTAAGTGTGGCCACGAGAAACTGATTTTTTGTCTCTAATCCTTAGTTTCCTCTTTTTCACAATGGAAAAAATTTGGATAATTATATCTAAGATCTATGTTTCTTTCCTTTTCATTTTTCCCCTTTGCTTCATTTCATTTTGTTTTTGCTCTTTCCCTCACTCTTCCTAGTTTTGTCCTCAATTGTCTTGAATATTTCATTCTTTACCCAAAAATCCTGTTGTATAGTCTTTACTGAAAGCTTGGAAAAGGCAATTATACTTAATTCTTCCCATTTCTGTGATCAGTAATGTATCCTTAGTGGGAAAATTTAACTATAGAATTCAGAAAGAGTGCAAAATTTCCTCTCCCTAGGGACATCCTGCTTTCAAACATGTTTAAACATACCATTGCTGACCGTTTTCTGAATAAGAAATTGGTAGAAATAACCTTGTCTCCACTAAAACAATCAAAAATCAAAGAAAATGCATATCGCTCAATTCGGGAAGATCTCCATATGCCCACTACTTGAGGAAAAACTACCTCCTATTCAAGGGGATTATATATGTGAGTGGGTTGTGTGATTTTCAGGGATGTTTTTGATATTTTTCTACCAGGAACATGTTTTCTTAAGCATTTTTCTTCGTGGCTTTAACAGGTAACTTTCATCCACACTTTACATATAAATAAACTGAGACCAATTGAAATTAAGTACCTTGCCCAAATTTACATAATAGGTAAATGCTGAACTAAGTCTAAGAGATCAACACCATTTTATTTTTTTCCCTATTCCAGCAGATGCAAATAGAATAAAATGAAAACCTAAGTTCTTAAACTCATGCAACACAAAATTCCAGCACTATTGGGAGTTGAGGGTTATCATTTTACATATGAATGTCAAGATAGGAAAAGGAAATCAATCTGTATGTTTCAACTGTGCTCAAGCCATATGTTTTTAATGACTTGTTAATGTTAGCTAGAATGGTTAAGTTTTCTTAGCTACTTGTTTCCTCTTTGAAAAATAATGGCATTTTGGGGTAAGGGTCTTACTTGGACACTGTAGACAGTTCTTCAACTTTTTCTTCTCTTGAGTCTTCACTTGTGACACAGTAGAATTTCAAACCTCAGGATGCTTGACTCTAAATATCATGATTTTTCATGTTCTACATAGAGAATGAAGGATGAATACTATTTTGGATCTATTCTTAGCAGTGTGTAGCCTAAAAGAACTTTGCCTGGAGTTCCTCCATACTGGTATATTTCAACACATCTCTAAAGAAAACGTTAATTTGCTTCTTCCTTTTAACATATTGATGTCTCCCCACTGCTAATAGAGAACAGAGGTGCAGGCCACAAACGGGAGACCTCCAGGCACAACATGGATGGACTATTCAAAGGCCTGGTGGAATGAGGCCTCCGGAACCCAGCTGCCTCACAGATGGGGCCCATTATCCTCATCACTCCCCCACACTGAAGGGAGGCCAGCAGCCACAGAAGATTAGAGGCTTGTGCTGGAGAGGCCAGAAGTTAAGACAAAAGAGACATCCTGTCTCCACTGGCTTGGCTAGTGGCTTGGAGTGCTCTTTGCTGTGGTGGATAATGTGGGCTTTTACTGTTTAGAATAAAGGTCTTATTAAGAAGTTCTGTTAAGCATGTTTGTAATCACGGTGTTTAAATAAAGATTATATAAAAAAAAGTTCTGTTAAGGAAAAAAATCAGGGGAGGTACTTGTAATAGAAAGTAACAGTATCATTTCCTCAAACCCCTACTCTGAGTATGACTGTGTTTGGATACACATGATCTTATTGATTCCTAGGGGCGCTTTCCTTTTTCCTAGAGAGTATTTCAACATTTCAAGAGCAGCAGCAGAGAGAGTAACAATAATGCTATCTCAGACTGAGGTGTTTTAGCCAAGACCACCTGGTTAGAATAGCAATTGTTGGATCTGAGTCTATATTTTCTTGCTTTGAATCATTTCCTTCTATTATGTATAGTCCTAGGACCAGCTGTTTCAACATCACCTGAACATTTGATGCAATTATTAATTCCCTAATTTCATTTCAATCTTTACTAAATATCCAAAGACCTGTGTTTCAGCAAACCTTGTGGGTGATATATACACTCAAATTCCAGAAATGTAACCTTGCCTTATGCTACTGCCTTTAAAGAATCACCTGATATCAGTCTCCAGAGATTTTTCTTGCCATTTTTAACCTCTTCATTAGAGAGCTGGGGTTTGGGAACGGAATTGCCTTCAGGAGACATGTGGCCTACGCATTGTGAGATGGGACTATTTTCAATGAAAACAAATCCCAGGGAAATAAATTTTCACATGACTCAGCAGGACTTCCTCTGGTTCAGTGGCTGCAGGTGGTGAGATGCAAAGAGGTAAGGGACTATAGCATGGTAAAATACTTTAAGGCAACCAAAATGTGAATTGACTTCCTGAGTTTTGTACTGGGTAGAATTGATATGCTGTATTCTCATGAGACACTGGGTATCAGTGTCTGGATATTCCAGATAGAATGTCTGATATCCAGTCACTGGATAGTATCAGTCCTTAGATCTCAAAAAAATAAATTCCCCCTATAATCTTTTAACATGCAAATGCATTTTATATCTGTTGGGCATAATAAGAGATTTCAGTCATCTCTGTTATTTTTATGGGTCCAGATGAAGCCAAAGTCTTGTTCTCATTGGAAGTTTTGTGTCTTATTATTGTTTTAGACCTTCATAAACATCAAACTCTAGGACACAGAAGATGATAGTTCTCATAGTCAAACATGGCAAATTTAAAAATTGTTTTTTTCTCTTTTTTTTTTTCAGAAACAGTATACAGTGATCAGAGCTTAATCCTGTCTTCATTCAGAATTATTACCAATGGAATGACCATATATGATGCCAGGGACTGAACCTAGGCCATCTGCATGTGAATCAAATATTCTACTTGTTGAACTGTCACTATAGTCCTTGTATGCTAAAGAGTTGAATTAAATAGTTCAAGTGGTAGAGCACATGGGCAGTATGCTGTAAATTCTCATTAAAGCATCTCATAGCCCCTTGAGCACACTTGGGTGTAATTCTGGTGATCTCAAAGTCTCACCAAGCCTCACTATCTAACATCAGGCCAAGCTATGTTAGGCCATTGTGGGGAGCAGTTTACAGGCCCCCTAAGAAGCTAAATATGGCCCTTATTTAAAAACAAAAACAAAATATTTAACAGTCTGCCAGTGTAGTGTTTTTATTTTAAATAGCATTAAAGAAGGGAACTGGAAATTTGAAGATATCTCAGACAGTTCCATGATAAAAGCTGGTATGTAAGTAATAGCCAGCATTAAATCCTGCAAGAAAATATCACATACTTCTCACGCATACCCAAAAGTAGGGAGTGATTTAGGGAAGATATGCAATAAGGACTATGAAGCCCTGTGGGTACAATCACAAGAGATGAAGTTGTAGTTATGCCACAGACACAAGCTTCCCAGGGTAGCTGTTAAAATCAGGGCTGTTTACTGTTTTCACAAGTTGTTATTTATCTACTGATAAAATCCACTGAAATAGCAGGATGAGAAACTTGAGTTGGGTGCTATACTCTGCTATATTTTCTATAATAGAAATGAAAATTGTCACCCCGTTTACCTTGACTAATGTGTTCCTTCTCAAGTCCTATGTATTTTTTAATTTTTAATAAACTTGATAAAATCCAGAGGTTGAAATTATGTCTCATGAAAAGAACAATGGCAGGACTTGGAGATGTTTTGGCTGGGGAATAAAGAGTTTCTGAAAAATGAAGTGTAATATCACCTGTCATCAAATTCTATCATCTAAAGTATTTCTGTGCCATTAAACATTATAGGAGACATGTAACCCAAATTTGAGAACACTTAAAAATAGATAACACAAGTCTTCATGGTTTTATGATTCCC
>PVKC010016797.1:0-20570 GCA_004027635.1 Crocidura indochinensis
TATATGTAAATGTATAGAATTTATTTTAGAAATGACAAGACACCATATATTGAAAGATTATCATAAAGTCTAAACAATACAAAAATAGTAATATTCTAATTAATTGACTTCTGAAACATTTTCATGATATTGTTTGTTCCTTTATTTATTACCTGCATAATCTTCTTATGACTGTTTTATATATATTTCAATTAGAACAAATAAAAATAAAAGGCTAAGTTCAAAAAAAAATAAATTTACTATTTAGCGTAAATGTTTAAGGGTGCTATATCTTTCTCTTTAACTATTTGTTCAGAAATTCCCACTGTCTTTATTACTCTGGCTATGCCGTAAATCTTAACATTTTAACATTCACACACTGCTATGTTCATCATAGAAAATATTTGTAAGGATACATGGTAAGTGTCTATTAATTCTAAAGTAATGGCACATTGTAAATGTATTTTATTTAGTTTGCCTTTATTTCAATATAGCATAAATACTCTACACGAGAAAATATTTTTTCTGTGGAATTCTTGGAGAATCCTACATATCAAAAATGTTTCCTAGCATGTTGGGATTAATAGGCATGTATATAATCAACATAAATATAAAATCGAAATAATTTCATGTAACAATGAGTTTAACCAAATGATAAAATATGTAAAATTCATCTCATCTTCATGAAAATAAATCAATACTTCAATATTTTGTTAATGAGTTTGAAAAACACTGAAAATCTCATGACCTTTAGCTTTATAGTTTATGATTAAAAAATAGTAATTGAAACAGGGGGATGGTACATGGGCCTGCAGCAACACAGAGTGTATACAGGACCCCAGTTTAATTCCTGAAATCTCATGGCCATTCTGCACTCACCACTTGGTATAACCTGTAGGTGGCCACGATTGCTGCTTGAGGCTTTAGAGATCTCTGGCATGTGGACCCACTATGTATCCCTGTGCAGGGGTATGGGACTGTCATGCCAGTTACCCAAGTGTCACATTTTATAGCCCCAGAGCCCCTTGAGCAATGGTTAGAAGCCCCCTAGATCAACATGCTTGGAATTCCTCAGAGCACCACGGTATCCTTTTACAAAAGAAAAAGTATCTGTCAAGGTTTATCATGAATAAATTTTTAATAGCAACTATTACGAAAGATTCTGTATTTGCTCTTTAACATTGGTTGGTCTTGGGAGCTTTAAACCTCTCGGTACATACTGCTTATATGTGTCTTTAATGATTCTAAGAATTTAGTAAATAGATATACATTTTTTGTATAGTTTCATGTGTACATATTTATTTACAAATGTACATAAATGTATATTTATATTTATTTTGCAATGCTAAAGAGATAATCTAGTGTGTTCTAAAAGAATTATGTATTTAATCTGAATTTGCATCTCAGATATACTTGTGAAGAAAATTTTTTCTCGCAATCACTATGTGAATCTTTTTTTGGGTAACAAACCATATAAACAAAATACATTTGTTCTCTACTAAATAAAACAATAGCGTTTTTGTTGGGTAAAAATAGAATCCAAGAAACTGGACTTTATGTCTGAACACATTTTCAGGTTTCCATTGATAAAAAGAGTAATAAAAGACTAATAGAAATATTTCATATTTTACTTTCTGAAGATCCTTTTTGAAGAACTCTAAGTGGAAATTATGCTTGCTATTTAACAACATCTGGGATGACAAACTGTAAAATATATAATGTACTTTCTTATATCACTTAAACTATTTAGGGTATATATGTATAAAAATAAAAAAAGAAATTATAAAAGTTTTACATTTGTATGGGTAAGCAGGTAACCTTGCTTAAAGACTATTTTATACCACTCAAAAAGTAACATTTTAACTTTCACACCCTGCTATAGCTAAGTACAGTAAAGTCTTGAGCTTATGCCATATGTTTCTCTTCACAGTTGTACTATATTTAAATAAGACCCCAAGAATAATTATTTTCTAAAACTGATTTTGTGTGAAGTCAACCTGCAAAAGTACAGATGACATTTAACTTCTCTTAGCTCCATTCCTTTTCTATATTAGGAAACAAAGAAAGCTTTATATGAGAAACATAATCTTAACTATTTTTACTATAGCAAATTTTAAGGCTGTAAATGTTTTACTTTAACACATAATTATATATATATAGAATAAGAAAATATCTATTTTGTTTGTACATTTAGATATTTATACATATGCATATATTCTTCTAAGTATATATCCTACATTTTGTTAATGCATCTATTCATACATTTTAGTTATTATACAGTAAGATGCAAATAAAAAAATTTTTTTTTGGTTTTTGGTTTATGGGTCACACCCGGCAATGCTCAGGGGTTACTCCTGGCTCCATGCTCAGAAATTGCTCCTGGCAGGCACGGGGGACCATATGGGGCACCGGGATTCGAACCGATGACCTTTTGCATGAAAGGCAAACGCCTTACCTCCATGCTATCTCCCGGGCCTCTAAAAATAATTTTAATGTGAATAAGAGAACAAATAAAGTTTCATGAAGCAATACAGTATTTTAATTTATACATTCAAAGGATGTGATTAAAATTAAATTCATGTATCACAAATCATCAAAGTATTATCTATAATAGCAGAATTAAATGTCAGTGGAGTAAAGGAAAATACAATATGTCATTTAGAAAAAACAATGAACCATATATCTCATTTAGACACATTAGACAAAAGAGGAAACTAAAGAGTGAGAAACTATCGTAGAGAGAATAGACTTATATTAGCAAACAAAATAATATAGTGTTGGTGAACCATATCTTCAAAATAATTAAAATTTAGCTCTGAATTGTATAATTGATAAGTGTCTTTACTTGTAATCTATAATCTTTCACTGATTACCTGCTGTAGTTCTTTTCCAACATCTACCTCCAGGAAGGAAGTTTAGTTGCTATAAGCATCAGACATACATCCTTTAAGTTATTTGTTCATCAAAATCTCCTTATAGAACAGTATCTATTATGTAGGTGACACTTGAATAAAAGTCTTAGTAATATTGTCTGCATATTTGGTTTAAATGTAAAACCAGTATTCTCAATTCTATCCAATTGCATGATAAAAATTATTAATTTGAGCTCAATAGGACACTTACTAAAAAAGATCATGGTTTGTTATATTAGATCTGGGTTTGCTTCCTGTGTCATATTAAAAATAGAACAACAAAACCAAAATAACATGGGGGCCAGAGTGATAGCACAGCACGTGGCTGATCCAGGACAGACCTCTGTTTGATCCTGGAGTCCCACATGGTCCCCAAAGCCAGGAGCAATTTCTGAGTGCATAGCCAGAAGTAACCCCTGAGCATTACTGGATGTAGCCTAAAAAAACAAAACAAAAAAATTAGGGAAGGGTAAAAATAGAACAACAACAACAAAAAAAAAGAACCACACTAACTAATTTTCAAAGAGGTGATAAGAGAGATTGTGTAGGGGCCAGCCATTTACCTTGTAAGCAAACCAAACCTGGATTTGATTCCTAACACTCTACCTGGTCCTTTGAGGCCTTCCATGGGTGATCCATGAACACAGAGCTCTGAACAGCACACTTCATGTGGTACTAAATAAAATAATAACAAAAAAACATTAAATAAAATGAAAATGTAATAAAAAATTTATTTCACTCAAAAGAGAAATGAGAAATTTCTATGTAGATAATTTTTTTTTGCTTTTCTTCTCAAATGCTCAATTCTATAAAATCAGCATAAATATAAGACTGCAAAGAATATGTACTAACTTCTTAAAATGTACATTTATTTATATTGGTTATCAAAATTATAAGGGTACTAAAATAGCTGTTTTGCATTTCTTTAGCTGAATAATCTGCTCAAATTAATTTAAAAATTAAAGCTGATTTCATATTGCTAAGTCAGAACAAACTGAGACCCAAGATCAAATTAACTCGAAGTTGAAAGTAAAGATGTAAAAAGATTTAACATAAGTCAACTTAATTCTCAAGTTTAAACGATGAATTATTCTGCTGCTAAAATTTAACTTAGAAGTATATCAAAATTTTATCTGCTTTATAATTATATCATTATCATTTATTAATTACTGAATATAAGATCTCTGATATTTTGTTTAAAAATTCATTCTTTTCAGTACTTTCTGAAACTGATTTGTTTGAGTTAACACACCATTAAAAATGCACACTAATTATTTAAAATATAACTGTAGGGCTGGATTGATAGCACAGCGGTATAAAAGCATTTGTCTTGCATGCTGCTGACCTGACACAGACCTGGGCTTGATCCCCCACATCCTATATGGTCTCACGAGCCTGGGATCGGTGATTTCTGATCACAGAGTCAGGAGTAACCCCTGAAAACAGCTGGTGTGGCCCCAAAACAAACAAACAAATAAATAAAATATAACTATGTTTCATAATAGTCTTAAGTTTTTTTTTTCATCTTCTATTTTTTCCTTTGTTTTGGGGACCACATCTAGTAGTGCTCATTTATTCCTTGTTCTGTGCTCAATAAGAGCTTCTGAATATACTAAAGGGCCCATATGTGGTGCAGGAATTGAACACAATTGGCAGTTTTCAAGGTCAACAATCCTCTGGACAGTGCTAGTTTTTCAATCCCTTTAAATGAATTTTTGTTTAATTTAGGATTTTTCAGCTTTACCTACAAGTGCTCAGGAGTCATATTGACTCTACTCAGGAGTTTCCCTCAGTGAAACCGTATGTGGTGTTGAAGGTTCAAACTAGTCTTATATCTGCATCAATCCCATGCAATATAATTGCCTTATTTCCTGTAAATCATTCTTTTAACCTAAAAACCATGTTTAATAAAACTTGTAATTGAACTATGACAATGTTGACATTGATTAAGATCAAAATGAAGAAACAAAACTGTGTAGCTATTTTTTTTTTTGATTTTTGATTTTGGACCACACCCAGTGAGGATCCAGATCACTGACTCTACTCAAGTATTATTCCTGGAGGTTCTTGGGGATCATAAGCACTGCTGGGGATCTAAGTCATAAAATCTGCAAGCAAATGCCTTCCCTACCGGCTGGATGTATTATGTTTTTGATTCAAGTATAGCTTTTAAAATTATTGTGCATTTCAAGTAATTTAGAAAATATACTTAATATTTTATTTCATTATACTGCCACAAAGCTCTCATAACACTTAAATTTTAACTATGGATTTACTAACATAATTTGAGAATTTTGATTGATATCTATAACTCTAAATTGTTTCACTGGATTTTATGTATCAACAATTATTTACTTTTATTTTAATAACACTTTGTTTTACTAATAAATATGTCTAAATTTCTACATATATTAGGAACTGTTTTACAGACTTCCATTTTGCTCCTTAAAATGTCTCAAAATGTCAAACAATCTAGGTCAATCTGATTTTTATGAGTAACTTAAAATGGTTTACCTCTTGCATTTTAAAGATTCTAGTTATTTATTTTTGAATTATTATAAAAAATAAATATTATAGCTTTTATCATTTGTCCATCATTTATTTTTAGAGAACAAACACATTTATTAGACTCATTTTTCATTTGAAAAGTTTATAATATTTTATATTTAAACAATTAGCGACTTAAATAAATAAACCTATATAAAATTATCTCTGAGAACTTACAATAAGCAAGACTTAGCTTTATTATTTCTCCTCACTAATGAAATACGAAATTTTAAATAATTTTCAGAATACAATAAAAGCATTTAAGAATCATTTTCTTAGGAGAATGAAAGTTTAGTTATTAGAGACATTAGGAAGTGAATATATTTATTCAAGTATTATATCTATGAGTGTTTAAATGGTAAATACCTATAGTTAAAGTTATCTTTCATGGAAGTTATTAGACCATAACTGCTAGAGCTACTATCCAACTGTGATATAGAAAAACAGATATTTTGTTTTGTTTCAGGGGTGTAATTATAATGAATGTACTTGAATAATACTTTGTGATAAATATGTTAAATAGTAAAAATATAAATAAATAATCCATTCAATAACTATCATGCGTTCTTATAAAATAATTCAATTCAACAATTCAATTCAATACAGACATAAACATAAAGTTCTTAATATGTAATAAAGTCTTTTCTATTAGTAGGTAAACCAATTATTTGAGAAATCTTATAGGAGAATCTTACACCAACCATTAACATAAATTATATGATGAATTAATAAGTAATTTTTTTAAATAATTTATTCAAGGGAGGTGTTAGCTTGCCGCTTATGGGTTCAGGGTCTACTTTGGGTTTTGTGCTCAGGGATAACTCTTAGAAGACCTCATGGAGATACATAGTGTTGGAAATGGAATCTTTGGTATCTTTGGTATCTAAGGCAAGTGCCTTAATATTTTTGAAAACAATTCTCAGGTACTGGAGAACAAATTTTAAATAAATAAAACAGTAAATGCTAGATGTATTGATGCAAAGAACATGAGAAAATGCACAATCACAGCCTTTATCAGGTATTTTCACTGTTCATATATTAAATATTTAAGGGAAGACAACCATACATATTCAGTAATTGGAACACATACTCAATCAGTAATTGTCTAAAAATACTTTTTTTCACATTATAATCAGTTTCTTGAAACTTCTGAAGAATAAACAAAAGTCACTTATAAAGCTTTTGGGTAGATAAAAATCTGCATTATATACATTTAAATGTTTAAAGTCAGAAAAACAAAGACATTTAAAAATTATTATGTACTAAATATGAGGAAAATGTAATTACTAGAAAGTAAAATAAAGTTGTAGATATTAAAGAATGACATGAAGGTTGTGATATAATTTAATTAAAGAAATTAGAGACCAGAGCAATAGCACAGTGGTAGGGCATTTGCCTTGCATGGGCCAGCTCCAATGTCCCGGCATCCCATATGGTCCCCCACGCCTGCCAAGAGTGATTTCTGAGAGCAGAGTCAGTGGGTGTGGCCCCAAAACCAAAATAAATAAATAAATAAACAAATAAATAAAAAATATTAGTATGGAAGCTAAACTACACCTGATATACGTTGGCTTGATTTGGAGGCTTTCTTGGCCTGCAGACTGAAAAGTAATTCAGCAAGTGCTCTCAGACTATGCAGTTCTGAGACTCCCTATTTGGACCATCTCCCTACCACTTTTTTATTAACTTTTCTTTTTTTGTTTTTATCTTGTACCACAGCCAGTAGTGCTAATGACTTGTACCTGGCACTTAATTTAGCAGTAATTCATGGCTTAAGAGGCGATATGGGATGTAATGGACTGACCCCAGATTTACTGAGTGAAAAGTACATGTCCTGCCCACTCTACTATCTCTCCATGACCCACTTTTTTCTTATTTTGGACCACACCCGGTGACACTCAGGGGTTACTTCTGGCTATCCACTCAGAAATCACTCCTGGCTTGGGGACCATAAGGAATGTTGGGGGATTCAGCATGGACTGTCCTGGATCAGCCTTGTGCAAAACATACCACTGTAGTATGCCCTACTATTTTATATTATTAAAAGTTTTTAAGTGAGTAACCAAGGGGCAAGGATATATGCCTGTATTAGATAATTATAATTTTAGAACTTTTTTCATTTTTTTTTTTGGTTTTTGGGTCACACCCGGCAGTGCTCAGGGGTTACTCCTGGCTCCATGCTCAGAAATTGCTCCTGGCAGTCACGGGGGACCATATGGGGCACCGGGATTCGAACTGATGACCATTTGCATGAAAGGTAAATGCCTTACCTCCATGCTATCTCCCCGGCCCCAGAACTTTTTTCTTATCAAGCACTAAAATAATTAAACTGTACTATCTAAGATATAAGTCACTTTTACTCAATGGAAAAGAACTAAGAGTAGGATTAGAAAAAAATGAACAAAAAATGTTATTTGAAATACAGTAGGATAAATTGAAAACCAAAATCAGGGCTAACATGATTGTAAAGCAGGTAGTCATTAGCTTTGCTTGTGACCGATCAGGGTTTGAACTGTAGAACCCCTTAGCATCCTCTAACAGCTTCTGGTGATCCCTGATCACAGAGTTATGTTTATTCTCTGAGCTTCACCAGAGTGTCACTCCAAACCAAAAGCATTAAAACAAACATACCATAAAATGAACCAACTAAAGTAAACTCAGGTATATTAGCAACTACTATGTAATATATATAAAATTGCTATCAAGAACATGTAAATTAACTATAAAGATTTGTTGATTATAATTTATTAATAAATACATTCTAAGAGTGCTTTATACAATAGCCCTTCGAATTTATACATTTGAAAATACAAATTGAATTTATTCTCAACTGCCAATGAAAAATAAGTCTATGATATTAAGATATAGAAGTAGTTAAGTATGATAGATTTAGGTGATTATTATTACCCAAGCAAAGTATATTGCTTACTTGGCCAGAATAATAATAATTATTATTTCTTTATTGCTTGAAGTATAAGTTGTGATACTTTTAGAATGATTCTAAAGCATAGAGGACTTTTTATAAAATGTTTCTTAAAACTGGAAAGGTCAAAGTTAGCTTTTCCATTAACAGTGAGAAAGATATTCGGCAAATTAGAAGAAACAATTTTAAGGGGAATGCTTACCTAATGAAGAGAATAAACCTTTTTAAGGCATTTGTAAAAACTCATTTACAGAAAAGTAATAAAATTGTTCTCTTTCAAGCAGCCTGCATAGTTTAGGTTAATAGTTTATATTTTCAAATTTTCAGCTCAATTATTAGAATGGTTTTTCTCCAAGTCATTGTGTATATGTGTGCACTATAGACTTCTCTCATCATATATATAGTTTATAGACATATTTTATGTCCTTTATTTGCCTAATAAATGTACAATAAAAATGTATTTTTATGTGCTTAGTTCATTTACTGTGGCAAATTTGGACCAAAAAGATGGCTTAAAAAAGCAGAAGGCTGGGCCATAATGCAGCGCTAGTCATTTGCCTTGCACATGGCCAAACTGGATTCTATTCCCAGCATCCCAGATAGTCTCTCTGAGTCTACCAGGTGTTATTCTGAGTGTAGAGTCCTAAGTAACCCCTGGGTGCCTCCTGATGTGGCCTCCAAACAAACAAACAAAAGCAGAGAGTTTTACATGCAGAAGCACTGATTTTCACTTGGCTCTAAAACTGATCGATTTATTAATCACACCAATATATTTGATATTACTGGATTTAGCAACAATTATCATATACCTTTATTTTTAAATTGAACATACTTTGTTATAAGCCTTCAATAAAACCTTAACAGTTCTCTCAGGAGAGTACAGAATCTGAAAAAAGGCTAGATATTAGCAAAGTCATGTCTGCTTTGAAAATGTTCATAAAATAACAAAGATGTAGTCCACATCACTTAACTTCTAAAAGGTATTTATAAGGTATAATGTCATGATTGGGAATGGTAATTATCAGCATATATTTATGATTCCTTCAGCATTAGAATTATTGTCATGTGTGGGAGAGCACCAGTAAAATTCTAAAACATATTGATAGAATGAGAATGTTTGAGTTTAAACAATTTTGGAAAATTTGTAAATTATATAGTTTATTAGGATATGTTCAATTGGGCTTTTAGATAGTCTCAGATTTCTAAAAGAATAGTATTCAAAGGAAGGGCATTTCCATACTTTTTATAGTGATAGAGATAAAAATTAGAAAGTTAGAAAATAAGTAATGAGGGGCCAGAGTGGTGGCTAAAGTGTTAGGGAGTTTGTCTTGTATGTGCTAACCTAGGATGGACTGAGCTTCGATCCACCGGCATCCCATATGGTCCCCCAAACTAGGAGTGATTTCGAACACATAGCCAGGAGTAACCCCTGAGTGTCACCGGTGTGGCCCAAAGAGAAAAAGTAAAGGAAAAAGAAAATAAGTGATGAGAAGCAAACAGTATTATGTGAACTAGAGTCTGCAACAGTGCTCAACATTTATGCTTGTGGATTTGTGTGGTCTTAGGTCAACACTGTAAAGTTGAAAATTATCTGTATCATAAACTGGGGCAAGACACTTGCTGGAGGTATATCATAAAATTTGTCAATATTCTGAAATGTCCTGAACACTTTAGGAGTTTATTGAATTTTTTTAAAGAAGATGTTCCATGGAAACTGGACTTGAACTTGGTCTATCTAGCAGGTTGCCCCTAGTAGACTTGGGGTGTTAACTTAATTCCATTCTGTGTGAATGGTTTGGGGCATATATTTTGTAGACTGTTCTTCCCCCACTTGTCCCCTTTACCTGGAATTAGCATTTTTCCCTTTTCCCCCATTTTATGGCTCATCATTCATAAAGGAGAATATGCAATCAGGGGTATTAAACTAATTTTATTCTGGGCTCTTTGATTTTAAATGGTCCTTAATTTTCTTTTCAATGAAAATATTAATAAGAGACAATAAATTGAAATCACAGGCATCAATACATTTTACCACCAAAATCAAGGTCAGAAATATCAAAGACAGATTAGCAGCATGGTTCTATTTAGGAGCCTGCAAAACTCAACATGCCCAAGGTTGAAGTCAGTTACTAGCACATACTGACAAGAGTTAAACATATCAGCTCTGAAGGCAAACTAATTTTTAATTTAGTGCTTAAATGTCATATAAACTTTCTAAGTTCCATATAGAAAGTTTGTCAAAATTATAACGTGCTATTTTGAACTCATTGCTTAAGCATATTTTTTATAATGAGCAAATAGATCATTTTTGTTGCCTGGGAAATGAGAAGAATAGATTAAAACAACCATTTGCTGTAGGGTACCACTTATAATGATGTCACTTTTCTTCCCAGGACAAGAAACATGGTGATAGAGCAAAGTGTAAACATACTTTACTCTAAGCATTTAGATTAGAAGATTTCTTTCACAGAAAATGGTTTACAGAAAATTGACATTATCATAACACTTAACATCAGTGACCTAGTTCAAATGTGACTTCTGAAACTTTTTATTACATTCATTTGATCAAATTCTTTTCTTTGTATTTCCATTTTTGTGTGTACAGGGGGTATATTTATAATATTTTTGTCTGGGTAATTGATATTAAACTAAATGCCTTAAAGAAAAACCTTCAGAACTATGTCTGATACAAGTCAAGCTATAATAATAATACTAATGTTAGAGACATTTCATTACCAAAATAAAAATTTAATGATTTTTTAAGAACCAAGTTAATGAATAATTATCTTACATAAATAATTTACAAATATGTATGCCACTTATATCAGTAAAACTCAAAGCAAGATGACAATGGGATCTCACACCATTTAGAATGGTGTATATCAAAAAAAGACAATTAAACCAATTTGTGTTGATGGGGGTGGACTGTTAAAGAAATTCTCATACACAGCTGATAAGAATGCTCTGGTATTACATGAAAAACATGTAATAGTATTTCTCATGAAAATCGAATAGAGGTGCCTCATTACCCAGAAATTTGATTTTATGGTATATACGTATTCCTAAGTCATGCAGACATTCTTTTAAAAGGACATATACATGCCATCATACTTGGCAGCAAGCACTTTGACCAGTAGGAAGCAAATAGACACATACATAATTTGTGTATACCATATAGGCATAATGGTATACTATTAAGTCACAAGGAATTGATAAAATCATGAAATTCATAGCAAATTAGATGGAACTGGAGAATAGAATATTGCATGAAATAAGTCAGAAAAAGATTTAATACCAGATGATCTTCCTTATCAATGGTACTTAGAATAGCTAGATTAATAAATTCAAGGTATTCCCCCAAAAGAATACCTATATTACCCTTGGCTACACTATATGAATAAAAGGGAAGGAATGAATTTGGGAAGGGAAAAGAAAGATCCAAGAAGAGTTATAAGGGAGGTAACAGAGACTGATTTCAAGAACATTGGACCTATCTGTGATGTATAAGTGTTATCTATTTCACCAACAGAGCCAAGAAAAATTGTAGCATGACTTCCAAACTACAGCATCCAAAATAAAAACTGGCCCCATCAGAATGTGGGGTAGGAGGGACCCTGGTGACATGGGTGGGAAAAAGTTGAAATGGTCATGGGAACGGTGTTGGAACTGAATATGCCTGAAACTCAACTAGGAAAACTTTGCAAACCACAATTCTTTACTAAAAATTGATTAAAATAAAACCATCAATTTTTAAAATTTCATTCAAAACAAAGATGTATATCAGTGATATTTTGTCTCTATTAATTTTCTTAGATGTCTTTGGTTGACTACACTTATAAAACTCATCATAATTACAGTTGTTATCAAGAACTCTGGCTACTAAAGAATATAAAAATAAATTATTAGTCAAGGATACTTTTTTAGGAAGGTATCCTAATATAGGAAGTAATAAAGAAATTTAAAATTTGCCTTTTTATATGTGTCCGGGGGGAAATTCTACAATCAATTGCCTCATCATCAGTTAAGAAATTTTCCCTTACTTTTCAAAACATTATTTTTATTATCAAAGGAAACAAGGATTTGTCCCTGACCCAAGTCCATTCTAGCAATTTCCGCAATTTCCAGATGCCTCCCCCACCCCAACTTCTCCCACAGCTGCCTTTAAAGAATCTTTTACTGCTTGAAAAAGTTTTAATATTCAGCAGGTTACGGGAACCTATGGTCAGCTTTAAGAGTTTCAGTCTCTGCTGAGCTTTCAAGGTGTCAGACCCTAAAATAATATGAACAGCAGGAGTACTAAATCTTTCATTATTTTCAGTTTCCCCTTGAGCATACTGACTTTGCAATAAAGAAGCTGTCATTGACAGTCTTCTTTATTGCAATGTGGGTAATAGCTACAGGGAGAGAAATAAGGATCTGTGTCAAGTTAGCCTGACTGCCATGATGATGAATGTGTAATCATCGCATATTTGCATCTCCTCTTCTTATACACAGGTACTTCATAGACTGGAAGAGTGATGGGGACAGCTACTTTACAATAGATGGCACGGACGGAACCATCGCTACTAATGAATTACTAGACCGAGAAAGCACTGCCCAGTATAATTTCTCCATAATTGCGAGTAAAGTTAGTAAGTATGGCATGGATGAAATCAATGTTATGCTGCATTTCTTTGGATTTAGCACTCCTTAGTGAGTCCCTGCTGAGGTGTTTTTCATTTGGGGAGCTGACAGCTGAGTGGCCTCCTGGGGAAACTCAGAAACCTGTTCCTTTTCTTCCTTGCATAAGTCCAGAGCAATGAAGACAGCTGCTAGTGAGCTCTGCTAGCTGCTCGCCTGCTTCTCTACCAATGCACTTAATTGGTTCTCCCCATTTTTTGCTCTCCCCTCTCAGACCCTTAGGAATTCCAAGTGTTCTTCCATTCTGGATCCTGAAAGTGCTACTGGGATCCTGATCAGCTGGACAGGAGGAAATAAATATCAGAAAAAATTGCCCATTCTGAACATTTTTTTTTCTTTGCTGAAATTGAAGAGAGTATTTGAAAAGTCACCATTCTTTCTTCTCTGTTTATAGTAGAAAGCATTTTCTGTGAGTAGCACTGTGGAATGTATCAGCATTTGAAAAGAAATTCTTCAAAAACTTATTCAAGATCTATTGAAGTATTTATAGTCATTGAGTGACTTTATCCTTGATTTAAAGAAGAATTATTTTCCTTTTAATTATTGGCAGGGGTGGGAAGAGCTATACCTGGTAGTGATCAGGGCTTACTACTGGCAGTGAATTCACAGATCATTCCCTGGAGGCTTGGGGGGACCCTAATTGGTTCCAGGGGTTAAATTTAGGTGATCTCTGAATGGCAAGTGTCCTACCATCTGTACTTAATATCACTAGCCCAGAATAGTGTTGTATAGACTCAGAGTCATTATATTATTTTGTTCAACTGAATATTATTTTTATGATTTCCAAAGGTGACAGACTGGTAGGTGAGTGTAGTGACATCTGGCTTCTTGTCATAGCTGATTTTAACAAAAATATGTTTTACTAGTCTTGTTTATAATTACATAAAATGCAGGAATAAATCCCTTGCAGCTCTCTTTCATTTTGGTTCCTTCTAATTTCGTGTTTTCTTTGCATCTGATGGTAATATTTTGGCAGTTAATTTAACTTTATAATGCTGTACAGGGCTATAAGTTCTGCCAAGTGCTTTTACTAGAGGTCAGCTCAGTAGGGGGCCAATCTGGATTTTGTTTTTTGTTGATTTATTTTTGACAGTTGCTTCAGAGTATACATATTAAGATGCTTATCCCTGGACCTTCATGAAATATTTATCAGGTTTCATCATTTTTAGACTGTGAACTATAAAGGTAAATTTCCACGAAAAGAACACACAGTTTCTGTATAAACTCTTGGAATCTGATATTTCTTGTAAGAAGACAACTCAGACTCCTAAATAGAGTGGGGAAATGTTGGTGGACAGCTTGATAATTACAACTCACTTTGGTTGAACCATACATCATCCCCACTAACATGTTGACTTTAAGACAGGCTTTGTATTAGCTGAGTACCACAGTACCAAATTTTTTGTACCATAAAATACACATTTTTCCCACACCAAAAATGAGTCTTATAAAGTAAATGCTGCCTGGAGCCAAAGCCTGAGTGCAGGGGAGGAGAGCCTCTAAAAACCATGTGCATCTAATAGAGTGAAAAATAGATAATCTTCATCCTTGCCTTTATGAAATTTAACTGTACCTAGAAAATCTGACTCAGCTTCTCATCCACAAACCTATTAGCAACTAAAAAATATGTTAATATAGTCAGTAATATTTAGAGGTTATGTGTGATAAGTAACAGGAGTAAATAACATGTGATAAGTAAACTTCATAAATTTAAAATTTGGTGAGTTGTTTTTGTTTTGTTTTGAATTGTTGGAAAATAGTTTACCCACACTTTTGGTATGGAAAGGCTAGTGAGAGGTAAAAAAAAATGTATAAATTTCCACTTGACTTCAAGTGCTTCTATTGCTTGTCATTTTTTCACAGCTAAAATGAATTGTCTGAATTAACAGTTTGTCTCTTGAGTGTTTTCTGAATTTCTTTATATATCCACTTTCTATAACCTCCCTATAATGAACTTCAAATGGGCACCCATGGTAGACATTATAGAATATCTTCACTCTGGCTCATTCTTCTAGGTAGGTTAATTTCAGGTTCCTGCTATACCCATATAGCTCTGAGGGAATATTTGCATCTAAGGCAAATAAAACAATTGCATTCTAATGGCTTTTCCTCCCCTCTAAGACCTGTTTAACTGTTTTTCAAATTTGATCAGTGTTTAGTCAAACTCTGTAAATAAATGACCCTAAATGGTTCTATATGTTGTCTGACTGGATATATTATCAGGAGAAAAGACTATCCATCTTGTTTTTAGGACTCCTTTCACTTG
This sequence comes from Crocidura indochinensis, assembly GCA_004027635.1. Lineage (NCBI taxonomy): Eukaryota > Metazoa > Chordata > Mammalia > Eulipotyphla > Soricidae > Crocidura > Crocidura indochinensis. The sequence goes on from PVKC010016797.1 coordinate 15,308, forward strand.
TTTTTCAGAAGTCTGATTTTAGGCTCATTTTTTTTTTTTGCCATGCCATAATTTGTTATTTTCTTAAATTATCCATCATCCAACCAACTTGTATTCAGTTTTATATTTAATTCACTGAGAAGTTTGAGTACCAAAATTTAAGTTTTTAAATATTCTTGGAATATGCAGGGAAAATTCATCACAAGTTATACATTATTAGACAGCTCCCCACCATGTTGGATTCACTCCAATGGACTGGCTAAAGAAAAAGGAATTAAGCAGCTTTTTCAGTAACTTTTTGATTGAAGCAGTACTACATTATAATATAAATATATTTCAAATGTAAATTCCTGAAAATCAACACTTCCTATTCCTAAATGACATCAAAGTCAGCCTTCAAGATCTGATTCTGTCCTTCACTACACATAAACTTTGTCATTGCTGACTCACTGCCATTCCCCTTTTATTCCTTATCAACACTTATAGTATAAAATTTATTTTTATTTTAGTTAATTGTTTTTATGGTTTAGCTATGAGCACCTGTTTCATTTGAAGACTGTGTCTTAAAAGATTTTTTAAGAGAATCTTAACTAAATATGCTGCTGTTGTGTTGTTTGAAGACTATTGTCTTAAAAGATTTTAAAAAGAATCTGAATTAAACATGAATATATGTTATATTGGTTTATATTAGTATTTTTGTGATTTTACAATGTTGGTAGTCAAACTAGGGCCTTGCTTAAACATGTAAGTTTTTAAGATTTTGCGTATATTTTTGGAAACAGGATAGCTAGCTAAATCAAGTGAGGTTCTTATTTTTAGTTTTGTTTTAGCAGTTTCTACAGTGGTTTTCAAATGGTTATGTTAATTTAATATCCCCATAATAATATAGGCAAGTTTTCTTCTCCACATTCTTCTAAACACGTACTGCTAGTTTCTAGTCACTTAAATGATAGCCATTCAAGCATAGGGAAAATAGTATCTCTCTTTAGTTTTTCTTTTTTTACAATATTTTTTTCTCACAAGAGTTAGGCAAATTTTTTATGAGTATATTGGCCATATGTATGTTTTAATTAAGGCAATATATCCCATTTGCAACTCCTCCTCAATTTTGAAGTGTCTTGCAATACATTTAATGAAAGAAGTAAAATAATTGTTATAGGAAATATGTGATAATATTTTAAAATAAAGTATACAAAATAGTATGTCTCTTCAATATTAAATAGTCAATGTCCATATGAAATGTTATCTATTAAAAGCTAACCTAGCCTAAACCCACCTATTAATATCATATATAACTTACATATTTATGAAATAGATCTTGTAGCTAACAACCTCTATAACTTACCTATGATGAAACTCTGCAGGTAATTTATATATTGGTCTCCTATATTTCACTATAGAAGATATACTTAAACCTGGTGGTTGGAAAGTATAAGAAAATAATTGTCATGAAATAGAAGGACCTAAAGTAATAGGTCTAGAACTTCTAGTGTAAACTTTTACCTCTAACTTTTTGGACATGGAAAAAGTAAACATTCTTAAATGTGTCAATGATTGAGAAAAGTCCACATTTTCAACCTCAGAAAATCTTATTTTGTGGTTGTTATTGTTAATAACTTTCGATGAATGCAAACACTTCAAGTTTATGAAACTCTAATGTATTGACTAAATATGTTCTGAATACAAATTAAGCACAGTTGTGTGGATTCCTATCCGTTAATTGGCCCTGATTGGGAAACATGCTCTATAGAACTGTAGACAAATTATATATAGACAATAGACTGTAGAAAGTAGAATGTTCAATAGATATAGATATGCTTGGATAATTACATGCACATATATAGATGCATATATTTCTGTATATACATCAATGATGTATAACTAATATTTTTAGACTAACCTTCATACAATTCTAGAATCTCTTTAAAGAACAGTGTAGTTTTAGAACATTCAAGATAACTAGTGGGGCAAGCACTATACCTGTGTAGAAACAGGATTTTTATACATACCCCATAGCAATTAAAGAGTGTACAGCAAGATTAGCTTATTGCTGACATTTTGCTGTTTGAATCCACAGAGCTTAAAATTAAAATTTATTTATATTCTAATGCTAAAGCTGTTTTCATTGATCAAACTATCCAGCTGAGCAGAAAACTATCATCAGAGTGAATGACTGAGAAATAAATAGCATATACTTGTCCTGCCAAGAAGAACAAAACTGTGCAAGGTTACCTTATTACTGACTGAAATAGCTGACATTTTGGTTCTGACCTTTCTACAAAATTCTCAGGAGCAATGGAATGGTACAATGATTGAACAACTTCAACTTAATTAAAAATGAGTCATTAATCAGTGTTACTATTGTTGGATATCCATATAAATTCATTAGACCTTAATAAATATTTTATGCATTATTGTTTTGTTGTTCTAAATAATACCAATCTTGAAAATATTAAAAGTGATATAAACTCTAAAAGAATCACGTTGTTGCATATTTGGGGTCAGGGAACAAAAGGAATCACTTCATTCAATTATCATTAACTTTCAATAGTCAAATGTTTCTAAATTTGGAAGAGGATTTTTCTAAATTATAAAATAAATAATACTAGAGATAAATATTTTCAACCATATTATTATTGTGACAGTGATTTGTTTTTATTCATGTGCAATATATGAAAAACAAAATTACTTGGACTATAGATATGTAGGGTACTTTCCTTGCATGCATAGGACCCTGGTTTGTTCCTTTAAATCCTTTCTAGTCTTCAAAGACTACCAGGAGCAATTCTGGAGTGCAGAGCCACTTGGAGAACTGTCGCGTTAAACCCTTCCTAATTGAAAAAGTAACTTGACTTGCTAAATTACAACATTTAAAAAATATTATATGCAAATAATTTATATTGTCACTAATTTCATGTGTAGCCTGCTTTGACAGTCAGTTGGTATATAGAGCTATACCTGTAAATTACATCAGAACATTGAAAATAATAGTCATTTTTAAAAAGAAAGCATAGATGTAAATTACTATATATCATCATCTGCAATATAAATTTATATCAATGCTTTGACAAACTTACATAGTATATCATTTAATTACAAAATTCTACTGTGAATATTTGGGGGGATAGGCATATCTGGTAGAGCAGTGTTTATTTCTGATGGATTGGGGATCATAAAGTATGTCTGAGATCAAATCCAGGTTAATTGAATCCTTAGCAAATATGGTAACCTTTAAGTTCACATATTTAAAAATATTTAATTTTATTTTCAACAGCAACTAAAAAATTGTGTATTTAAATTAGCAATCCCTTTTATTTGTGAAACTTTAGCAGTGCAAATAATTATTTGTAAATTATAAAAAAATATTCTTAAGTTTAGTTCTACTATTTTGAAATCCTTGACTATACTGTATCTGGAAATGAATTTACCAACTTCATTGTCAGTTTGTTTTTAATAGTAAATGAAATATGATATTTCTATTTTTATATTGCTCATGGGTTTGATGGGACATTTTATTATTGGCTTTAAAGATTTTTTAGGATGTAGTTCTTGCACAATGGTAATAATTAATGGTAACTATTATTCCATTTTTTTTTCTGTTCATATCTTTTAGCCCTCCCAAGTAGGGCTCATGATATCAGGGATCAACTGGTAGTTATATCTACTGTTCAATGTAAGAGCTTTTAGGATGGTGCCCTATACAGTTCCTGGTGTGTGATTTTAGATATGCTAGAAGACTCCAGAGTATACTCTATGATGCTCAGGGTACTTCAGGCTTTGGGGGACCATGTGCTTTGAAACATGGATTAGGTTCATATTAGAAACATACTAGCCATATACCCTATAACCACTCTAATAGGTCCCAGCTACTTTTTTTGGTTATTTATTTTTAATGAAACTATTGGAAGAGATTTAGAGAAATATGACTGGAGCAAAAGAGAAGTACATAGTCAAGAGAGATATTAAAGTACATAGTCAAAAGAGATAGTACACCATCAAGAGCACATAGTCAAGATTTTCCAAAGAATAAAAATTCCCCGGGGCCCGGGAGATAGCATGGAGGTAAGGCGTTTGCCTTTCATGCAAAAGGTCATCGGTTCGAATCCCGGTGCCCCATATGGTCCCCCGTGCCTGCCAGGAGCAATTTCTGAGCATGGAGCCAGGAGTAACCCCTGAGCACTGCTGGGTGTGACCCAAAAACCAAAAAAAAAAAAAATTACCTTATTTTTTAAAACTTAGTTTTATTTGATTGTTCTTGGTGAAGATACAATTTTAATGTTAATGGTGATTTAAAGAGTTGGGAGTGGCCAGAGAGATAGCAAAGCGGTGGGGTGTTTGTGTTATATGAGTCTGACCTGGGAGAAACCTGGTTTGATTTCCAGCATCCCATGTGGTCCACCAGTCTGCGGGGGGCAGTTTTTGAGTGCAAAACCAGGAGCCCCTGAGCCCTGCTGGATGTGGCTAATCAATTTATCAATAAGGTTTAAAAAAATAAAGAGCTGGAATTTTTGCTCTTTTGCTCTTCCCTGTGAATATTCTTGGGGGTAAGAGGTATCAGGGATTAAACTGAGTCTAGATGCATTTTCACTTCTGTACTGTATTTTGAGCCCCTAGATAGATTTATATGTATAACCTAATAAATTATGTTTTATTGAATTGTCCTTTTAACTCTTCAAATCAATGTTTTTTTCAGCAATTATAAAATTAGTTAGAATTTTCTCTGTGTAGATGTTATAACTTATTTTTAATGTGAGGAACTAGTTCTCATTAGGTTTATAAAGTCAATTCAAATATAAGCTTAGTTTAAAAAATCAAATCATATTAAATAACCAACATGTCACGCAATTAATATTGAATGATTGTCAAGCCATTTAAATTCAATTATCATTGATCCCTGTTGCTTATATTTAATAGCAGACTAACAGTAGCTTGAATCTCATATAAAATAATCAATAAATATATATTTTTATCTCTCATGCTTTCAAAAATGTTTACTAGTTCTTCTTTATCTATTCCTTGGTGATAAATCAACTGGTTCTCATACTTATCAAAATCAATGAGTTATTATTAATAATTTAAAGTGCATCCTGAAGGAAAAATAAATCCCAAGACAGATATCATAAAAATAATTGACTACTTTTAATAAAGTGATATGCACCATACTCTGCTATTAACAATAGTGCAAACCACAGTGTCTTGAAAGGAGAGAGACAGAGAGAGTGAGAGAGAGACAGAGACAGAGAGTGACAGAGATTGGTATAAAATGCATGTTCCACAGGCAGGC
>PVKC010016798.1:0-20534 GCA_004027635.1 Crocidura indochinensis
AAAAAAAAAAGATACAGGTATCTCATAGCAAATCCTCAAGACAATTATTAACAGAAAAGATAAGAAATGTAATTAATAACTGTAGAAAAGAATATTAAAAGCATCATCAAATTCTTAACTCAAGAGAATTCAACATAAAGAAAATCAATTTGTGAATTCAGTAGTAGTTAACATAAATTTACAATATCAAATAAGCTACATTTAGGACTTAAGCTAACAAACAATACAGAAGTCCTACAATGAATGAGACTATAATAGAGAAGTGTAACACTTTCATGAAAAGAAAGTATTACAAAATTGTCAATTTTTTTTTGTGTGGTTTTTGGGTCACACCCGGCAGTGCTCAGGGGTTACTCCTGGCTCCATGCTCAGAAATTGCTCCTGGCAGGCACGGGGGATCATATGGGGCACCGGGATTCGAACCGATGACCTTTTGCATGAAAGGCAAACGCCTTACCTCCATGCTATCTCCAGGGCCCCCAAAAATTGTCGATTATTGAGAGCTAGAGTAGTATAGCAGATAAAGTGATTGCCTTGCATGTGGCTGATGGGTTAGATTCCCAGAATCCCATATCGTCCCTTGAGCAGCACCAGAAATTATTCCTAAGCATAGAGGAAAGAGTAATTCCTGAGAACACTGTCAGATAGGCCCAAAAATAACAACTCAAAGGACTGGAGCGATAGCATAGCGGTAGGGTGTTTGCCTTGCACACAGCCAACCCCGGATGGATTCTGATTTGATTCTTGGCATCCCATATGGTTTCCCATGCCTGCCAGGAGCTACATCTGGATGCAGAGCCAGGAGTAACCCCTGAGTGCCATGGACTGGGTGTGACCCAAAAACCAAAAAAAAAAGGCCCTCAAAAAGGTCAATTATCTTCAAAATAATCTATAAATTAAATGCAATTGTCATTAAAAATAATATAATTTTAGGAGAAATTTTATAAACTGATTCTATATGAATATGTAAAGATATATCAGATAGATCTATTATAAACATGATTGGGGGACTAGAGAGATACCACAGAAATTAAGGCATTTGCCTAGCACATAGTTAACTCTGGTATAATTCCTAGCTCCACATATGGTTCCTTGAGCATCCCTGAGTGGTCCCTGAGCACAGAGGCAGAAGTGATCCCTAAGCATAGACCCAGGAATAAGTGCTGAGCACTGCCAACGTAGTCCTGAACCAAAAATAAATAAAATTAAATAACTGGGACCAAAAAAAGATAACATATATAAGGTACCTTTGCATGTAGACAAATCTGGTTGGATCCCAAAACTACCTGATCCCCAGAACATCTCAGAGCAAACCCCAAGCTTAGAGCTGGGAGTAACCCCAAACATTGCCAGTTGTGGTCAGGCCCCTCCCTATAAAAATACTATTTTTACTGGGAACAAAAATGCTTAATGAAACAGACTAAAAAGATTTTAATAAACAACAACAACAAAAGGGTAATTTAATAGATAATAGAAGGAAAATGGTTTCTTTCTATGAATTATATAATGTTAGATCATATCAAATCATAAAGAACACCTCTACTAATTCCTAGCCAACCTTCAAACTATTCAAATAGGTTAAAATCTAAATGTGATGGGCTGGAGTGGTAACACAGTAGTAAGGCTTGCACGTGGCTGACCCAGGACAGACACTGTTTTGATCCCAGCATCCCATATGGTGCCCAAGCCAAGAGTGATTTCTGAGTGCAGAGCCAGGAGAAACCCCTGAGTGCAGCTGGGTGTGGCACCCCCAAATTAAAAAATATCCAAACATTAAAGAAATATAGCAATAGAAGGGAAGAAAAATAACAGCTCTGTGACCTGACCATCTCAGGGGGAAAGTATTTTGTTCTTCCTTTTTTTTTTCCTAGATAGTAAAGCTAAATATCATCATTTAAAGATAATGGTAGAGGGGTTGGAGTGATAGCACAGCTACAGGGCATTTGCCTTGCATGCTGTCAACCCCGGGACAGACTCTGCTTCAATCCCTGGCATCTCATATGGTCCCCAAAGCCTGCCAGGGGAGATTTCTGAGCTCAGATCTAGGAGTAACTCCTGAGCGCCACCGAGTGTGGCTCCCAACCCATAAATAAACGAATAAACAAACAAACAAACAAACAATTTTGGGGGGCAATACCCGGCCGTGCTCAGGGGTTACTCCTGACTGTCTGCTCAGAAATAGCTCCTGACAGGCACAGGGGACCATATGGGACACCGGGATTCGAACCAACCACCTTTGGTCCTGGAACGGCTGCTTGCAAGGCAAACGCTGCTGTGCTATCTCTCAGGGCACCTAAACAATTTTTTAAAATAAATAAAAATAATGGTAGAGGGACCAGAATGATAGAATATGGATTGGGCACTTGCCTTACATGTGGTCAATGAAAGTTTGATGTCCAGTGTCCCATATGATCCCCAGAGCACCCCAGGAGTGATTCCTGAGTGCAGAGCCAGGAGTAACCCCTGAACATTTTTTGGTCCAAAAAAACAATGGGAGAGAAGAAAACCCCTTAACATAAAAGAAAAAATCATGTATCCCAAGTTGGGATGTACAGACAACTCCAAAATGGGGTATACAAGTAAAATAAAGAAAGTTTGCATTCCAAGTTAGGATGCAGGCAATATCAGAATGAAATGCTTCAAGGAAAGATTTTAAGCCTCAAAATCAAAGAGAAAGAAAAAAAATGCAATTAGAGAATAAAAGGTCTAGTTAAACCTACTTTATTCATTTGACCTCTTTGCCATCTCCTCTAAGTAATACTATGATAAAAAAAACAATTCCTCTGACATGGGGCTGGGGCAATAGCACAGTGGATAGGGCACTTATCTTGTTCTTGGCTGACCAGGGTTTGATCTCTGACTTCCCATATGGTTCCCTCAGCCTACCAGGACTGATTCCTGAGTGCAGAGCCAGGAGTAATCCCAGAGCACCACTGGGTGTGCTCCACAAAACAAAACAAGACAAAATGATTTCTCTGATGTATTAATAAACATATAAGGAGGAAAATTACATATCTAGACATACAAAGAACTTCTGCTTTCTTATTTGAAGTTTTTGGGCCACACTGGTTGTATTCAGAGCTTTCTTTTAGCTCTGCACTCAGAGATCATTTCTGGCAGTGCATAAAGGACCAGATGTGATGGCAGGGATTAAATTGGGGCTAGCTGCAAGAAGACAAAAGCCTTAACCCCTGTATTATCTCTCCAATTCTACACAAGAAACTTATGAAATCAGCAAATAAATCCTAGCTAATGGAAATATGGGCAAAATATATCAAAATACATTAGAGAAGTTAGGATAATGAGTTTTTTTTTTAATTTTTGGGTCACATCCTGTGACACTCAGGGGTTAATCCTGGAAATGCACTAAAAAAATCGCTCCTTTGGGGCCAGGCAGTGGCGCTGAAGGTAAGTTGCCTGCCTTGCCTGCGCTAGCCTAGGACGGACCATGGTTCAATACCCCAGTTTCCCATATGTCCCCCAAAGCCAGGAGCAACTTCTGAGCTCATAGCCAGGAGTAACCCCTGAGTGTCACCGGGTGTGGCCCAAAATCCAAAAAAAAAGAAATCGCTCCTGGCTTGGAGGACCATATGGGATGCTGGGGGATCGAACCATAGTCCGTCCTGAGTCAGTCGTATGCAAGGCACATGCTCTACTGCTGCACCACCACTCCGGCCTATGAAAGAGAAATTTTAACTCCTGCAAGGTATAATTTCTTACTTATATCAAGATCATAATACTTAATAGTATCCCTATACTGATATGATGACAGTTATAAAGTTATGTTCAATGCTCAATGCTACCTAACCTTAAACTCACACCTTCCTTTTATGTTTTGTTTTGTTTTTGGGTCACACCCGGCGGCACTCAAGGGTTATTCCTGGCTCTGTGCTCAGGAATCACTCCTAGCAGGCACAAGGGACCATATGGTATGCTGGGATTCAAACTACCATCCATCCTGAATTGACTGCATAAAAGGCAAATGCACTACCACTGTGCTATCTCTCCAGCCCCAGTCTCACACCTTTCTGTAAATAATTTTTTAATTATGTGTTATTGCCTTAATTCTTTAGAAGTGGTTTATTTTCTCATACCTATACATGTATTAACATACAAGAAGACATGCAGTAATATGTGTTACCATTATATGATAGCATATAAATTCAAACAGGTAAAATTTTAGTACAAAAAGGCAAAGTTAAATTAGTCACTGAAATGGGCCTAGAGTGATAATTCAGCAAACTTGCCTTGCACTTAGCTAAGCAGGGTTCAGTGGATCCCTAGTAGCCCATATGGTCCCCAGAAACCCACCAAGAATGATCCTTGAGCACAATATCAGGTCTTAACACTGAGCACTACAGGGTGTAGCCAAAAAACAACAGAAAATATAAACTATTATTAAATAAACTATTATAAGGTAAAATAATAGATCAAAATCTTTGTCAAAAGAGAAATTTCTTTGTATCTAGAAGTATTACACTTACCTGAGGTGTGACTGTGTGGTCAATTAGATTCTCAGTTAGAGATAAAAGCAAGGCGTCCAATTCATCTGTAGCATCCTATGAAAGATGAAGTATATATATTGTTACATGGACTATTTGTCATCACACTGTAATTTTTCATAAGTTCTCATCCTTTTGATCCAGGTCTGTCTGGTATTTACTGTTAAACTGAAGAGACAGTTTAGAATCCAAGTATTAGCTTTTTTCACAAATAGCCAGAATTATACCCAGCTGATATCACACTGAAAAAATTATGTTTGGGGCTGGAGAGATAGCATGGAGGTAGGGCTTTTGCCTTGCATGCAGAAGATGGTGGTTCGAATCCCGGCATCCCGTGCGATTCCCCCAAGCCTGCCAGGAGCAATTTCTGAGCGTAGAGCCAGGAGTAACCCCTGAGTGCTGCCGGGTGTGACCCAAAAAACAAAACAAAACAAAACAAAAAAGTTATGTTTTCTTTTTAATTTAGCTATTCCTTTTGATGACAAAGGAAGGAGTAATTTTAGTAATATTTAGACTATTCTGGCAAGGCAGGAGGCAATACAGTTGCTAGGGTACTTGCTATGCATGCAGCAGACCTGGGTTCAATCCCTAGCATCTCACATGTTCCACTGAGTCTGTCAGGAGTAATTTTTGGGTGCAGAGCTAGGAGTAAGCCTGAGTGCTGCTGATTGTGCCTCCACCCCCAAAAGAGTATTCTGGTTCTCAGTTCCTAGAATTGACAGGATACATAAAAAGTACAGCACAGGAAACAATGTGTAAAGGAAACATCTAAATTCCAAATGCTCTTTATCCAAATATATGAGGACATACCTTTTACTTCTTTTGTTTGAAACAGTCTATGGTATGTATTTCCCCAAGGTTACCATAAAAGCTGACTAATGCTTTGTTTCATTTGTAACTGAAGAATCTTTTTTTTTTTTTTTTTTTTTGGTTTTTGGGTCACACCCGGTAGTGCTCAGGGGTTACTCCTGGCTCCATGCTCAGAAATTGCTCCTGGCAGGCACGGGGGACCATATGGGGCACCAGGATTCGAACCGATGACCTTTTGCATGAAAGCCAAACGCCTTGCCTCCATGCTATCTCCCGGGCCCCGTAACTGAAGAATCTTATGAAGAGCATAAGTCTGTTTAGTACATTTATGATAGGTGTGAGATACAGAAATAATATTTCAGGGTCTCAAAAATAGCGCAACAGGTAAGGCATTTCCATTCAGGATGTTATTTGGTCCTAGGGGTTGAATCCTACCACTAAACCTAAATTTTTAAACTTTATTGATTGTTGATTGATTTCTGGGCCACACCCAGCAGTGCTCAGGGATTACTCCTGGCTCTGCACTCAGAAATCACCCCCAGCAGGCTGGGGGACCATATGGGATGCTGGGAATTGAACTGGGCCTCTACTGGGTGGGCCACATGCAAGGTAAATGCCCTACCACTGTGCTATCTCTCTGGCCCTTCTAAACTTATTTCTACCCTCCTTGAAGTCATAGTAATTCACCTATTTATATGTTAAAATTTGCCTTAATTTTAATCACACACAGATTAAAATAGTCTTTTCTCTTCATATATCTTCATCTTCTGCACCACCCCCCTCACCTGAATGCATACTCAAAACAACAGGTGTATTATTTTACCTTAGTGCATAAAAAGTCTGGCTTTATGACTGAACCACAAGAAGTTATTTAAAAAAAATACCATGATTCATTCATATTTAAATTTTTAAAGTCTAGTATTTAATCTTTTAATTACATAGTCTGTTTAAAATATTTTCAGATTATACTTAACAATTTCAATGATCACAGATAGCACTTTTTATATTGTTTTAGATTTGTAATTGTGGGCATTTTAGGTAAGATACCTTTAAATGCAAAAGTCTGAAAATGACACACCTAAATATTTTGTGAAGCCAGAGTACTGAAACTATACTTGACCTTTTTTTTGACCTCTTATTTTTTAATTATGAAATAATTTGTTAGTTTCGACAATAAATATGCCTATGCCATGAAAGTACAATGTTCATTTGTAAGAATAATTTTTCATTTAACTTACAAATAAAAACACTCACTGGGCAATGAACTGAGTTTCTATGATTTCTTAACTGCAATGTGTGTGGCAAGAAGATACAGGAAAAACAGGATTTAAGATGAGCTAGTTATATTGCAACATAATCAGTGATAGATAGGTTCCTGTTACCTCAAAACATTTATTTTACCAGCAAATGTTCGTTTAGTGCCTATTATATGCCATGTACTATTTCAGACACTAAAGGAAGCACCTTAAAAAACAAACAAGTAAGTAAATTCCAAAGACCACCCCAAAATCAAAAAATTCAAAGAACATTAAAACAAAACTGTGAGCTAATCTTGTTAAGGAACTGACAATATGATTCTTTCCTAGAGCTTCTTAAATAATTTCCACACATGATCCCTTATTTCCCAGGAAATTTTTATGTAATCCTGAGTTAATATAGACTAGGCATACAAACATTTACTGATAATAAAGTTAACGTAAAAAAAATTTAGGTCATATGATCCAGGGCTAGAACTACAGTACAGTAAGGTGTTTGTTTTTCATTGTGGTCAACCTGGTTTAGTCCCCGGCACTACATATATCTTATGCCCCACCAAATATGATGGCTAAGTGTAGAGCCAAGAGTAAGTCCCGAGTACCTTCTAGGTAAAAAGCTAAACAAATTTTTTCAAATCGAAGAGTTATGTAATCCCAAAGGGAGTTGTGGCCTATATGAGGCTGAGTGCCTTTTCTCCTAACTTAAATTATGGTTTTAATTAAAAATTATCGGGGCCGGGTGGTGGCGCTGGAGGTAAGGTGCCTGCCTTACCGTGCTAGCCTTGGACGGACCACGGTTCGATCCCCCGTGCCCCATATGGTCCCCCAGGCCAGGAGTGACTCTTCTGAGCACATAGCCAGGCGTAACCCCTGAGCGTCACTGGGTGTGGCCCAAAAACCAAAAAAAAAAAAAAAAAATTATCAGGTATCTTGGTATATTCTATGATTCAATTCAGTATTGCTTTTGGAGAAATGGTAAAGAATCAAAGTATTCTTATCTCTTTGCAGGGAAGGGGGGCGGTACTGCGCCATACCTCGTGATGCTCCTGGCTCTATGCTCAGATATTACTCCTGGCAGGCTTGAGATTCAGGAATTGAACCTGGGTCAGCCACATGCAAGGCAAAAATCCTCCAGGCTATTACTCTGTCCCCTAAGAATCAATGTAGTCTTCTTACCTTTAAGACAGAATCATTTGCTGCAGGTGTGGAATGTATCGGAGAATCTTCTGGGAGTAGCAGGTTACTCTCATTTAATACTGGCACAGTACTGGAAGATAAACTCACATCATGAAGGAATTATAAAAATTTAGATAGCATTTCAGAAAATAGGACTTAAAGGAATCTAGTGTATTCATATAAGGGAAAAAGAAATTATAATTTGCAAATGCATACTGGCAGTTAATGTTGTATTCAAATATCTTTCTGAAATCTTGGTTCACCCTACCACATAATGGTTTCTTATTCAGATCACAATCAGATATATAAAATGATGGGATACTTTTCTCTCCTAAATGCCAGTGAAACTATAGAAAGAATTTATCTTTTTTTGTTTGTTTGTTTTGTTTTTGGGCCACACCCGGTGACACTCAGGTATTACTCCTGGCTATTCACTCAGAAGTCGCTCCTGGCAGGCACGGGGGACCATATGGAGAACCGGGGGATCGAACCGAGGTTCGTTCTAGGTTAGCACAGGCACCTTACCTCCAGCGCCACCGCCCGGCCCCCAAGAATTTATCTTAAACAAAATTAAAAAATAAAAATACTCCAAATCAATTAAAGATACCAGAGGTCATTCAAAAGCTTTCAGGAAACTGAAACTAATGTTGCAATCACCTCCAAAAAGCATCAAATCTAGAGAAATATATATCAAATAATATAATAATGACAACAGATATACAAAAAAAAGATAGCATCCATAGATTGATTCTTAAAGCTGTAATAAAATCTGTAAACAGGAAAGATATAATTGGAAACTGTAGACTACCCAAGATGGGAGAAGACAAGAAATCATAAGGACAAGCTCCCATTTAAGGATACAAGCTAGACAACCTGAGTGCAGAACGCTGAAAAGATACCTAAAGTGGTCCAGCTAATGTAACAGCACTAGCCAAACAAGAAGCCAGAATCTGTTTTCCTACAGACCTGCAATATGGGTATCTAAGCCCAAATAACAGGAGCAAGAATAGCAGCAGTCTTAGAGATGATTTCAATACCACAGAAGAAAGTGGGGAAGCTAAAGCCACAAGCCATTATCCACCCAGATAAAACTGCCAGCAGGAAATTCCAGTCCCCTCCATTATCACTGAAAAATGTTCTCACAACATGACCAGTTCCTATCAGATCGTGCAAGGAAACAGAAAAAATGAGAGATAAATTCAGAATCGGAAAAGACAGTCACAAAAGTCAGTGACATGGATACCAGGATAGACAGCTGCATCCACAATATGGACCAAATAGTCAAAGATGGGAAGAACAACAACAACAAAAAAGAATCAGTTATGAAAAAATAAATGAGCAAGATAGTCTATTTTGAATACTAAGTAGTCCAAATAATTAGAACATCTTGATCAAAATAATAGCACAATTTTCCAGAACTGAAAATATAGACTTCATAATAAAAGATCATATTAAGTATTTAAGAATAATTAGAAAAACCTAAAAGTTACCAACAGAAAAATTAGTTTTGTGCTTTATAAAGAAAAAAGGTCACAGAAATGGAGTCTATACAAAAAAAAGTAATAATATTTAAAAATGAATTATCTCAACCCTTTTTTTAAAAAAAGGGATAAATCAGAGTTGGCTCTTCTTAAAAAGTGGATTTTTGGGGGCCACATCAGCATTGCTTAGGAGTCACTCCAGGTGGAGCTCAGGAGACCAATATGATGAGACACCAATCATCTAATCAAGGTTGGCTGAATACAATGCAAGCACCTTACCACCACCACCCCATACCTCCAGTCCTGTTAAAAATACCGAAAGAAGCAGACTAAACCAAACCATAATTTTAGCATGGTCTTGACCTAGTAATTTCACTTTTACATGTATACATTTATTTATTTTTTACTTTTTAAAAATTTCTAATTTTATTTATTTATTTTTGGATTTTGGGCCACACCCAGTGAAACTCAGGGGTTACTCCCAGCTCTGCACTCAGAAATAGATCCTGGGAGGCTCCGGGGACCATAAGGGATGTGGGAAATCGAACCTGGATCTGTCCCCGGTTGGTTGCATGCAAAGCAAACAACATACCACTATGCTATCTCTCCATCCCCATAGTATTTCTTTCTTCCTCTTTTTTGTTTGTTTGGTTTTTTTTGTTTTTTAGGACACACCCCATGGTGCTCAGGGATTACTCTGGTTCTGTGCACAGAAATCACTGCTGGCAGGCTTGGGGGACCATATGGGATGCTGGAAATCAAATCCAGGTTCATCCTGGGTTGGCTGCGTGTAAGGCAAATGCCATTCACTGTGCTATCTATCTCTCTGGCCCCTAGATGTATAGTTTTTGTTTTTGTGGTTTTTGGGTCATACCCAGCAGTGCTCAGGGGTTACTACTCCTGGCTCCATGCTCAGAAATTGCTCCTGGCAGGCATGGGGGACCATATAGGACGCCAGGATTCAAACTGATGACCTTCTGCATGAAAGGCAAACGCCTTACCTTCGATGCTATCTCTCCGGCCCTGTACAGTTTTATTTTTTTAAATCCATGCAACTCACAAAACGTGTGTAAGGAAAAATATACTAACATTTATTAGAACAAAAATATATTCATTAATATGAAATACATTCGGATACAATCAAGTTAACAATTAAAATTTTAAGAAACCATGAATAACTTTCTAAAAATTAAGATATAATGAAACAAGACCCACTTAAATAGTAAACTTTAAAAGGTGAATTGGATATTATTTGAATTATATCTCAGTAAAAAAAAAAAGAGCTGTTACTATTTGATAAATGATTTAAAGAGACATTTCTCAAAAAAAACTTGTAATTCAAACATTCAATATCATTAAACCTTATTCAGCCATAATCAAATACCACTTCATACTCATTAGAATGAGTAAAATCTAAAAACCAAAGTATATGCAGTATTGACAAGAAGATGGGGAAATTATATCCCTCACACATTCCTGGTAGGAATAGACTGTTGGAGGGGTCAGAGAGATAACATGGAGGTAAGGCATTTGCTGTCCATGCAGGTCAGTGGTTCAAATCCCGGCATCCCATATGGTCGCCGGAGCCTGCCAGGAGCGATTTCTGAGCGTAGAGCCAGGAGTAACTCCTGAGCGCTGCCGGGTGTGACCCCAAAACCAAAAAAAAAAAAAAAAAAAAGACTGTTGCAGTGTTGCAGCTGTTTTGGAAGATAGCTGGAGTTCTTCCAAAAGTTAAAATGAAAGACCAAGTTAAACTATGAGACATAGCAATATCCTCTCGGTGGGATCTATTATAACAAACAAAAAGCATTTCCCTAAAAATTCTTGCCTGTAAATGTTGACGGTCCAAAATGTTCAATTGATTTATGAATAAACAAAATATCTATTGCCGCAGACTGCTCAGTCATCAGAGGGCAGCAAGCGGTCCTCCTTGGAAAACAGGTGGGCAAGGGGTCTGTGTAACAAAAGACTCAAAGTCTTGGGTGCTGGAAAGTGGCTAAAAGCTTTGGCTTGAGCAACTGCATTTATTTCTCTAGGTTATTTATACATATCTAACAGCAGGATAATGGCAAAAAATCAAAATACATCAATTTACAGGTTCCTCTCGCCAACATATATTCAACACATATTAGCAATTTTCTAGGCATGCTGACCTTATCAAGAGTCAGATCAAATCTCACTATTTTTAAACAATGCCACTTTGGTGATTGTCTACATTTACTATAAGACCTAAGACTAATGGTTAATGTGGTCAATCTTTGCATGATTTTAGAAACCTGCCCCGCCTGAGTTGTGAGCAGGATTTTTATTATATTTAATATGTTATAAATTCACCATATAAATCTATGTCTTGGGGTCCAGGTTTAGGTTTCCAAGCCTTTCACAGCTTTCTTTATTTGCCTTTTTTTTTTTTTTTTTGGTTTTTGGGCCACACCCAGTGGTGCTCAGGGATTACTCCTGGCTATCTGCTCAGAAATAGCTCCTGGCAGGCAAAGGGGAACATATGGGACACCAGGATTCGAACCAACCACCTTTGGTCCTGAATTGACTGCTTGCAAGGCAAACCCCGCTGTGCTATCTCTCCAGGCCCCTTTATTTGCCTTTTTAATGAATCCTTTTGTTCCTGTGTAAGATGAAATTAAAGAGGCATTGCTTTTAATAATATTTCTAAGAAGGACAATTTATAATAAGACACTCTTTTTCTTTGATGTACCACTTCTCTGTTACTGGTTTTATCATACACTCCTGTATAGAGTGAGGGATCAGGTGTAGTTAATCCTATGCTAAGTGGGCCATAGTCTAGCCAGGGATCTCAAACTTGCTGCCACAAACGGCCCTTCCTACATTTTGTGGCCCTGCCCTAGAGGAATCTTTTTTTTTGTTTTGCTTTGTTTTAGTTGTTTGGGTCACACACCCCCAATGTTCAAGGTTTACTACTGACTTTGCACTCAAGGATCACCCAACTTTGCCTCCTGCGGCCCGCAGGTAAATTGAGTTTAGATCCCCTATAGGTGGTTCCCATCTTTTGCCCTGTATTAGATATAATCATTGTGTGCCTTGCTTTTTCTTAGGAACATAAGAAATCCTGTTTCCTTTACCTGATCTACTTCTGCCTTATTATAGGGACACTCATATGAATCTGTCACAGTCCTACAAGTGTTTCCAAGCTCTCAGGTTTTATGCTATAGGCTTTTCCCTAGATTCTTCAATCAGAAACTTTCCTACTTATAACTGATTCAAAGTTATGGCTAAACGATTGTTACTATTATTATTCTTAAAAATATTAGTAATAGCTTTTAAGCGCAGAATATTAGTGATAGCTTTTAAGCAAAATTCCTTGATTATCCGCTAAAGACTTCTTTTCTAAAATAACATTCTCAGAAGTTTCTGTGTGATTCGTAAAATCATTAACGTGTTCTCAGGTTACTGTAGCATAGAGTAAGAAAAACAATTATCATTGTTCCCAGAAGCAAGCAGTACATGATGTGGGGGATATTTTCTTTTGCTCCGGGACCACCTGCGACTGCTCCAGGAGACTAACTTACGTGAAGCTTTTGCCTCAGGTTAAAGAACATGGCTTTCAACATGTCACAGACTCCACTGGAGCTGCCATGGCAAGCTATGTTGTTTTAAATATGTATAAACATATGAATTAAATATATAGACATTACATATATATTAATATATTAAATATTAACTATAAAGTTCTTGATGGTGCAAGGATAGATGGATGGTGAGGCCTTTCTCTGTTTGACCCGGCACCTGCAGCTTCTTTGGCCTGGTGGGTCTGTAGGTATCAGGGTGACGCCAAGGAAATAACCCACAGCAGTCAGATGAAGTTCAGGAGCTTTATTAAGTCCCTAATCACCCTGTGCATTTTTCTCACATGGCATCTAAGCTAACCAGTCTCTTGTGTCTCTCCTCTCCATGCTGCTTCTTCCTGTTGAGTCTCTCTGCCTCATCCTTCCCCGAAGCTACCCCATAAATTACCAACCACAGTTCCCTCCCAGCTATGAGAGGGTTTCCATCTCCAAGTGATATAAGCAGGAAGTTGGGGGAAGGTAACATCTATACAATGGAAAATTATTCATCCATAGAGAATGAAGTATCAATGCATGCTACTCTATGGATGAAATCTAAAAATCTAAATGAAGACCAAAGGCCACTTGTATGCTTCCTAAATTCATGGACTATCTAGAATAGGCAATCCAAAGAGAGGGAAAAAAGGGGATTAATGGGTGCTTTGGGCAGTGGAAGAAAAAAAGAAATCAAGAAACTACGAATGGGTATGGCCTTTGTTTTCTGGGTGATGAAAGTATTATTAAAGTAGCGAGTACTGGGGCCGGCGAGGTGGTGCTAGAGGTAAGGTGTCTGCCTTGCAAGCGCTAGCCAAGGAAAGCACCATGGTTCGTTCCCCCGGCGTCCCATATGGTCCCCCCAAGTCAGGGGCAATTTCTGAGTAACCCTTGAGCAGCAAACAGGTCTGGCACGAAAAACTAAAAAAAAAAAAAAAAAAAGTAGGGAGTACTAATGATTATGTGATATTATCAGTGTGCAAAAGTCTTGAATTATATGAACTGTATACATTTATTTATTCATGTACTCCTTTTGGGTCCCCAAAGCAGTGCTTTGATGATCCAAGATCATTACTCCTAGTCATTCTCTCTAGCAATACTTGAGGACCAAGTGCTGTCAGGAAGCGAACCTGGGTCTCCACCTGCCAGGCATGTGCTCCTGCCCTATTTCCTAGTCCCATGAACAGTATAATTTAAAAGAGTAATTAATAAATTTTATGGTATTGGAATTAATTTTTTAATTTATAATATCTTTATTTAAGTACCATAATCACAAATGTTTGTAGTTGAATTTCAGTTATAGAAAAGAACACCCCCTCTACCAATGCAATCTTCCCACCACCAATGTCCCCCATTTCCCTCCTCCCCCACCCCCTGCCTGTATTCGGGGCAGGTATTTTATTTCTCTCACTCACTACCATTGTCATGATAGTTGTTAGTGTAGTTATTTTTCTAACTGCACTTACCACTCTTTGTGGTAAGCTTCATATCGTGGGCCAGTCCTTTCAGCCCTTATCTCTATTGTCTCTAAGTATTTTTTACAATAATGTCTTCTATATTTCTTAAATTCCATAGATAATTGAGACTATTCTGTGTCCGTAGCTCTCCCTCTGACTTATTACTCTCAGCATCATTGTTTTCATATTCATCTATGTACAGGAACCTTTTCATGACTTCATTTTTCCTAACAGCTGCATAGTATTCCATTGTGTATATGTACCATGGTTTCTTTGGTCATTCATCTGTTGTCAGGCATCTGGGTTGTTTCCAGATTCTGGCTATTGTAAACAGAGCTACAATAAACATAGGTGTGCAGTTTTGTGCTCTTAGGGTATAAACCTAGGAGTGGTATAGCTGGATAAGATGGAAGCTCAATAGAATTAGATTTAAAAAGCAAAAAATATTTTTAAAAAACTGTTCTAAATCTACCGTAATACAATGTGACAAAACTTATATTTGGTGCACAAATATAAAATAAGTAAATGACAGTTTTCTTTATGTTATAGTCAAAGAAACCATTATTAAAATGGAAATTAAAAAAATCTTGGAGTCAAAACAATAGTACAGAGGGTAGAGTGCTTGCCTAGCACATAGTAGGCCCACCCATGTGCAATTTCTGGCATCCCATATGGTTTTCTGAATCTACTAGGAATGATACCTGAGAGTAAAGTTAGAAGGAATCATTGAGCACAGTCAGGTGTGATTCAAAAAAAAAAATATTAACAAAAAGACCACATATCTGCAAACTATACATAGACCAAAGGGTTATATATATGTCTGCCTTGCAAGCGCTAGCGTAGGACGGACCATGGTTCGATCCCCTGGCGTCCCATATGGTCCCCCCAAGTCAGGAGCGATTTCTAAGCGCATAGCCAGGAGTAACCCCTGAGTGTCAAGTGGGTATGGCCCAAAAACCAAAAAAAAAAAAAAAAAGTGGGGAGAAGAAGGTTGGAGTAATACAGTAAGGAGAGTGCCTTTGGTGCAGTTGACCAAAGTTCAATCACCAGCATGGTCCCTGATCTTACCAGGAGTGACCTGACTAAAGAGCCAGTATAATCCCTGACCACTGCTGGGTGAGACCCAAAAACAAACAAACAAACAAACAAAAAAACCATAGAAGTGGGTAGAAGAGCTGAACAGAAACTTCACCAAAGAAGACATTCAGATGCCAACTGGTACAGGAAAAAAAAGGCTCATTAGGGGCCAGAGACATAGCATGAAGGTAGAGCGTTTGCCTTGCATGCAGAAGAACGGTGGTTCAAATCCTGGCATCCCGTATGGTCCCCTGAGCTTGCCAGGAGTGATTTCTGAGCATAGAGCCAGGAGTAACTCCTGAGCACTGCTGGGTGTGACCCAAAAACAAACAAACAAACAAAAAACAAAAAGGCTAAAATGCAAATTAAAACAATTATTAAGAATTCTGTGAATCAAAAAAGGCCAGAAACATGAAACATTGGAGAAGATGTAGAGAAAACGGAACCCTCACACTGTTGGTAGAAATGTAAATTGATTTAGTCTCTATATAGAAAATAGGACTGGGGCCCGGGAGATAGCATGGAGGTAAGGCGTTTGCCTTTCATGCAAAAGGTCATCGGTTTGAATCCCGGTGTCCCATATGGTCCCCCGTGCCTGCCAGGAGCAATTTCTGAGCATGGAGCCAGAAGTAACCCCTGAGCGCTGCCGGGTGTGACCCAAAAACCAAAAACCAAAAAAAAAAAAGAAAATAGGACAAAGATTTCTAAAAATATTAAAAATAGATCCATCATACAAACCCAGGAATTTCACTTTAAGTTATCTATCCAAGAACACTAATTCAAAGAGATATGCACATCCTTGTTCATTGCAATGATATTTATAATAGCCAAGATTTGGAAATGACACTTGGTGAGTGGATTTTTTTTCAAATGTGCTGCATATACAAAATAAAACACCAGTTATCCATAAGAAAAAAGACATCTAGTCTTTTTTTTGTTCTTTTTTTCTTTTATAAAATCTTTATTTAAGCACCATAATTACAAGCATGATTTTAATTGGGTTTCAGTCATAAACAGAACACCCCCTTTCACCAGTGCAACCTTCCCACCACCAATGCCCCTCTCCCCCATACCTGCCTGTATTCGAGACAGGCATTCTACTTCTCTCACTGATTAATATTGTCAAGCTAGTTGTTAAAGTAGTTATTGTCCTAACAGCATTGACCACTCTTTGTGGTGAGCTTCATATTGTGAGCCTATCCTTCCGGCCCTTAACTCTATCGTCTCTGACCTTATTACAATACTGTCATTATTTTTTTTAACTCATAGATGAATGAAACTATTCTGTGTATATCTCTCTCCCTCTGACTTACTTCACTCAGCATAATAGATTTCTTGTACAACCATGTATAGAAAAATTTCATGACTTCATCTCACCTGATGGTTGCATAATATTCCATTGTGTATATGTACCACAGTTTCTTTAGCCATTCATCTGCTGAAGGGTATCTTGGTTGTTTCCAGAGACTGGCTATTGTGGCTATTGTAAATAGTGCTGCAATGAATATAGGTATGAGGAGGAGATTGTTTTGTTTTGTTTTGTTTTTGGATCATATCCAGCTGTGTTCAGGGATTACTCCTCCTGGCTCTAGGCTCAGAAGTCACCCCTGACGGACTCTGGGGACCATATGGGATGTCAGGATTCAAACCACCGTCCTTCTTCATGCAAGGCAAATACTCTGCCATTGAGCTATCTTTTTGGCCCCAAGGAAGGTATTTTTGAATTGTATTTTTGTGTTCCTAGGATATATCCCTAGAAGTGGTATAGCTGGATCATATGGGAGCTCAATTTCCAGTTTTTTTGAGGACTGTTCATATTGTTTTTTATAAAGGCTGAACTAGACGGCATTCCCACAAGCAGTGAATGAGAGTTCCTTTCTCTCCATATCTCTGCCAACCCTACTTGTTCTCGTTCTTTGTAATATGCGCCAGGCTCTGTGGCATGAGATGGCACCTCATAGTTGTTTTGATTTGTATCTCCCTGATGATTAATGATGTAGAGTGCTTTTTCATGTGTCTTTTAACCATTTGTATTTCTTCTTCCTTTTTTTTTTGTTTTTTGTTTTTTGGACCACACCCTGTGACGCTCAGGGGTTACTCCTGGCTATGTACTCAGAAATCACTCCTGGTTTGGGGGAACAAATGGGACACCGGAGGATCGAACCACTGTCCATCCTAGGCTAGCGCAGGCAATGCGACGCCTTACTGCTTGTGCCACCATCCCAGCGTCTGTATTTCTTCTTTGAGGAAGTGTCTGTTCATTTCTTCTCCCCATTTTTTGATGGGATTAGATGCTTTTTCCTTGTAAAGTTCTGTCAGTGCCTTGTATATTTTGGATATTAGCCCCTTATTTGATGGGTATTGGATGAAGGAATATGGGAGGCATTACTTTCCCTAATTTTAAATTGTACTCCAAAGCAATAGTTATTAAAACAGCATGATGGGGCCCAGGAGATAGCATGGAGGTAACGCATTTGCCTTTCATGCAAAAGGTCATCGGTTCGAATCCCGGTGCCCCATATGGTCCCCCGTGCCTGCCAGGAGCAATTTCTGAGCATGGAGCCAGGAGTAACCCCTGAGCACTGCCGGGTGTGACCCAAAAACCACACACACAAAAAAATTTAAAACAGCATGATAGTGGAATAAAGATAGATCCTCAGATAGTGAAATAGATTAGTCAGAGAATGTTCCTCAGATATATAATCAATTAATTTTTGATAAAGGGGCAAGAAATTCAAAGTGGAGCAAGAAAAGCCTCTTCAACAAGTGGTGTTGGCACAACGAGTTAGCCACTTAATAAGCAACTCTGACCCCCAGTTAACATCATGCACAATGGTAAAATCCAAATGGATTAAAGACTTGATATCTGGTCTTAGCCATGAGATATATAGAATAACACGTAGGTAAAATACTTCATGACACTGCGACTAAAGGCATTTTCAAGGAGGAAACAGAACTCTCCAAACAAGTGGAAGCAGAGATAAACAGATGGGAGTATATTAAACAGAAGCTTCTGCACCTCAAAGGAAACAGTGCCCAGGATACAAGAGTCACCCACTGAATGGGAGAAACTATTCACCCAATACCCATAAGATAAGACATCTAGTCTTTTACAACTACATGGATAGAAATAGAAGTCAAACTAAATAAGTCAGAAGAAAAAAGACAAATGCAAGCTAATCTTACTCATAAGAAGAATATAGAGAAAGAAAGCAAGAGACTGAGAAAAAAACAAATGAAAAAAACCCCCATGATATCAGAACACAGAACTGAGATTAGCAGATGTGAAAGGGGATAACTGGAAAAAGATTCAATGGACTGTATGAAAAGATATTAGTACTTTGATGGTCATTGTGACAAAATATATTTGGAAGACAATGTGAAATTATCCCCTAAAACTTATTCAGGCCTGTAAATTAACTTAAATTTAGAAATCAATATAGGTATTTATTAGAAATAAATAAATATATGTATCCTGAAACCTTGTAGTAAAAGATTAGGGAAGAAGACTGAAGACTTCAAATTAAACTAATAGAAAAAGAGCATCATTTTAATTAACTCCACAAAGAATGGTACCTGTTTGTGGCAGTATCTGGAAGACTGGCATCATTATGACTTAATAAGTCATCTTCTCTTATAACCTAGGAAAATTAAACCATAAAAAATTGCTATTAAATCTTTCTCAAGGAAACTAATATATCCAAAATTTTGCATTGTTTTTCATTAAAAATAGAAGTATCAGTTTGCTTCAATCCCAAAGAACAATCCTCTCTTCTTTTCTCTCTCTCTCTCTCTCTCGCTCTCTCTCTCTCTCTCCTCTCTCTCTCTCTCACACCCAGTGACACTCAGGGGTCACTCCTGGCTAGGGGGACCTTTTGGGGGATGCAGGGGAATCGAACCTCAGTCTGACGTAGGTCGGCTATGTGCAAGGGAAATGCCCTACTGCTCCAGCCCCACTTCATCACCTTTTAACCATCATTCCCTCTTGCCAAACAGGATAGATGAGGCTCTGACAATATTGGACACTTATCTTTGCTGTTCCCTGCTAGTCCTCCTTGCCTGTCTTTTCTTATGCTATTTGCCTTTCTTTTACTTTTTTTTTTGGGGGGGGGTGGTCACACCCAGCAGCACTCAGGGGTTAGTCCTGGCTCTTCACTTAGAAATTGCTCCTGGCAGGCATGAGGAACCATATGGTATACCGGGATTAGAACTACATCTTCCTGGATCAGCTGCAAGCAAGGCAAATATGCTACTGCTGTGCTATCTCTCCGGCCCTCTTACTATTTGCTTTTCTAAAGAAGCTTTACTTTGCATATTCTCTAATCACTAACAAATAGATAAAGACCCAAAAATTATACTTGATATTTGCAGGCACATAAAACAATTAGATTTCTGATTATAAAGTAGCAGAGATTAGGGACTCCTAAAAGAATCTGACCTATTTTTTAACTTCTAAAGTTGTTTTTTTTTTTTTTTACATGATTGCTCCCTCTTTATCTTAATTAAAATAGAAGACTTGTGGTCTTTTGCTAGCTTGAGCATATTTCTTAGTACTACTATGCCTCTAAGCACTTGGTAGCTCCTTGTTTAACACTCATGCATGTTATTTGTTCTTCAGGGTCTCTTAAATCTCTTGCTCTTCATTTCACCAGGACCTTATTAAAGGTATCTTACCTTATGTACTGCTTCTACTTGAGCCTTTAAAATGTTACTCTTCAGTTCTGGAGGAATTCGCCTGGCATTCAATCCTGGACTCTCAATGGCATTATTAAGACATTTCTGGGTCAATTTCACCACTTCCTCCTACACATTAAAAATACATTAATATTACACTGAAAAACTACATGAAAATAACTAATAAAATTTGTATATGGAAAACGAAGGAATCAAGTTTTAAGTAGTCATATTATATTCCAGGAATAGTCAACTCTTACCAAAATTTTCTAGCTAAGGGCCAATAATTACAGACATTAAGTCATCTAGCTCAATTTCAAGCCCCTAAGCAACTGAGTAACTGTGATGATCACTTAGGACAAGTGCTTGAATTAAGAATGAAGATGGGGTGGGGCCAGCGCGGTGAGGTAAGGTGTCTTGCCAGCGCTAGCCTAGGACAGACCGCGGTTCAATTCCCTGGAGTCCCAGAGGGTCCCCCAAGCCAGGAGCGACTTCTGAGCGCATAGCCAGAAGTAACCCCTGAGTG